>CM038793.1:106684005-106897052 GCA_021764765.1 Vicia sativa
TCAGTGATGACTATCTTCTTCCCCAACACATATGAAGTAACTTGATTTTGAGAAGCACAAGCATGAATCCAGAATTCTTTAACCAACTTAGGGAAAAAAAAACCAATCAAATGATCAAAGTATTGGGACCACCCTTGAAATTCCACTTCTTCAAGAAGATCATGCCCATTCTCCTTCATGCTGTCAAAATCCACAAGAAGTTCATAGAGAACCTCAAGAGAGTTGCATGGAGTGAGTAACGTTCTGTGATGATCGGTGAAAACTTCTTTATTTGAGTTGATTTGGGGTTGTTGTTGATGGGATGATGAAGCCATTTTTCTCAGACTTAGGGTTTTGAGAAGAAAAGAGGAAGATTAGGAAATAAGGGTTTTTCAAATAAGAGATAAAGCAAGTGATTTGAAAATGGTGGTTTGGAAAAGTATTAAGAGGTGATTATATATAGAAATTTTTTCTTGAAGGCATGCAATTAAATGAATTTAAAGCACGCAAAAGAAAATGATTAAGAGACATAATGATTTATGACAAGGGAGATAGCATAAATATTTAATGAACAGTTACTGATGTAACCAGCGCCTCAATGCATTAACTCAACCATTTCAATCTATCAGATCTTGAACACGTGTTCATTTTCTGAATATGACTTAACGCTTAAGATTGACAGATGTTGATATGGTGAACTACATGCATCTATTTGAGCTGAATCACTTGGAATCACGTTCAGATCTTCTTGGTAGATCCTGAGTTAACTAACCTTCTCACTTTTGAAGGACAATAAATCAGATGTTCACAGAAAATAAAATTCTAAAAGATAAACATACAGAATTAAACTATTCATTCTGGGCATAATTCCATACTGAGATGCTTCAGAATGAAATTGAACCTATCTTCAGCAAGGGGTTTTGTAAAGACATCAGCCCATTGATTATCTGTGTCAATAAATTTTAATGAAATAATTCCCTTCTGAATATAGTCCCTAATGAAATGATGTTTAATTTTTATATGCTTAGCTCTAGAGTGCAAAATAGGATTTTTAGATAAGCAAATAGCAGAAGTATTGTCACAGAGGATAGGAATGTTACTCTCAAATATCTGGAAGTCTTCAAGCTAAATTTTCATCCAGAGCATTTGAGTACTGCATCTAACTGCAGCTATATATTCTACTTCAGTAGTTGATAGTGCAATGGTGGATTGCCTTTTACTGGACTAAGATATCAGATTACCACCTAGCAACTGACAACTATAAGAAGTGTTTTTTCTTTCTATTCTATCTCCAGTAAAGTCAGCGTCACAGTAACCTACAAGTTTGTATTCTTTGTATTTTTTATAACATAAGCCAAGATTAGTAGTACCTTTCAGATACTTGAAAATTCACTTAACAACTGTTAAGTGGGTTTCTCTAGGATCTGATTAGAATCTAGCATAGAGGCAAACACTATATAGAATATCAGGTCTTGAGGCTGTTAAATAAAGGAGAGATCCAATCATACCTCTGTAGAGCTTCTGTTCTACTTTCTTACTTACCTATTCCTTTTCCAAGATACATGTGCGATGCATAAGAGTTTTCGCTAGTTTTCTATCTGACATGTCAAATTTCTTCAGAAGTTCTTTAACATATTTACTCTAATGTATGTAGGTTCCTTATGAAGATTGGTTGATTTGAATTCCCAAAAATAATTTGAGTTCGCCCATGAGACTCATTTAAATTTTGCCTACATAGACTTAGAAAACTCTCTCCCAAGGGAGGCTTTAGTCGAACCATTATGTAATCAACGTAAATTTGACATATCAGAATATCATTTTTAAATGTCTTACAGAACAAAGTTGTGTCCACTTTCCCTCTGGTAAAATCTTTTTCTAAAAGGATATTACTTAGTCTTTCATACCAAGCTCTAGGATCTTGTTTTAGATTGTATAAAGATTTTTTAATCTTATAAACAAAATCTGGATGTTTTATATTTTCAAAACCAGGGGGTTGGTGTACATATACTTCTTCATCAATATAACCATTTAAAAATACACTTTTTACATCCATCTGATAAAGTGTAATATTGTGATTAATAATATATGAAATTAAGAAACTGATAGATTCTAACCTGGCAACTGGGGCAAAGGTTTTTGTATAGCAAAGGTTTTTGTATGGTCTATCCCTTCTTGGTGACTATAACCTTGTGCTACCAGTCGAGGTTTGTTTATAAATACTTTTCCTTGCTCGCTAGCTTTTTTCTGAAGACCCGTTTAGTTCCAATAATGTTGAAACCTTTTGGTTTCGGCCCAAGATCCCATACATCATTTCTGAATGTTGATCTGGTTATGATTGGATTGTCTTTCTTTCCCAGAATCATTTTCTCGGGATGAGATAAGGTGGTTCTAAATGGTTTCTTTTGGATGGTGTAACACGGTGGGAGAACTGACTTATTTTGTTTTGCGTTTTATCGCAAATGTTGCGGATAGCAAGAGTCGCCACCGACTTTTCTTTTATCCAATTAAGGGAAGGCGAAAAAAATAGGAAAAGACCTTCGTTAGATTCTGAGTAGGGGAGTTGGTTATGAAAAGGGAAGGTGTTAGCACCCCTTTTCATCCGTAGTTATCTACGGACTCTTAATTGCTTTAGCTCACTTTAATTGTCTTTTGTGTGCGTGTGTTTGAAAAGATTTTTGAAAAGGCATTTCGCTTTGACTTCGTAATGATTCATGCTGGAATGTATACGGAGTGTTTGGAAATGTTTTGTTTTGGAAAAGGACTTTTCAATGATTCACGCTGGAATGTATACAAAGTGTTTTGAAGGAAAAAAGTGTGAGGTGTAAAAAGAATGTTTTAATTGAGCAAGCAAAAGAGACTTATTACCCACTCAGAACGGTCGTTTCTGTATTAATTTTCTTTCCTTTAGAATAAGGTTATCCATACCATTAGTTGGTAAGTAACCTTATTCGTTAGATGTAAAGGGACATTCGAAGGGACATCGGATGGTCATAGAAGGCAACTTGTAGGGATATCCTAGCACATTCGTAGGGACGATCATCACTTTTCGTAGTCAACAACCGAGGGACTAGATCATGTATTCGTTAGGCAACATTGATGGACTATGATCTTTTAAGTCAAAGGAACTATGATGATATTTCGTAGGCAACCGTGCTAAGATACCCCTACGTTCGAGGGACCTGACCATTTATAAGGCAACAAGAGAGAATACCCTAGGGGGTGCATGTGTGAGAAGAGTGTATTGTTTTCAAATATTTATCTTGCGATTAGTTATCTATGTTGATTTTATCTTGCCATACACGCCTAGTTACTACTTGTTTAATAGGTGCAGAAAGTAAATTGCAGAAATATAAAGGGTCCTACACTATTACATGGCTTTGGGGCAGATACATAGTAGGAGGTGTGGAAAGTAAAAGGCGGAAAGTAAAATCCTACGCTATTACATGATAAAAAACTTGCAACCTATATATCCTTTCTAGAATTTAAAGAAAATGCAAGGAAAAGTTAATAGCAGAAGAAAAGACTAGTCCTAGTATTTTTTGTGTTTTTGAAAATCAGAATTTATGTGAAAACAACCTAATTCTAATTGATTTTAATTAATTAAGAAAAAATTATTAGTGAATACTAACCTAAATTAATTAATTAAATTAGTTAAGAGAAAAATCTTTGTGAAATTATCTAATTAACCTAGTCACTAATTAATTAATTAATTACTTAAAAAAGAAAATAAACAAAAATATGGAAAAGCACAAAACAAAACAAAAAGAGCTTCGCGAAGCTATCCCGTGTCGGAGCTTTTGGAGGTTCCGTTGAGGCGCCGTGTCGGAGCTTCGGGATTCTCGATGTTGAGGCGCCAGGCTGGAGCTTCTAGGGATTCTGATGTTAGAGGCGCCCAGAAGCTGGAGCTTCTGGGGGTTCTGATGCTGGAAAGGGTCCAGAAGTTGGAGCTTTTGGAGACTCTAGATCTGGGACGGGAGCTTCTGGGGACTTCTCATTTGGGGCCATCTAGAACCTGGAGCTTCTGTAGGATTCTGCGCTAGGGAGACCCAGAAGCTGGAGCTTTTGGAGGCGTGACTTCTGGAGATCTGGAAACCTGGAAGGCAAATAATGAAAATTAAAGAGCAAAAGGTAGGGTTTGAACCCACGACCTGATAGAGAGAATGACATAGTGTGCGCAAGATGAACCGCAGGAGTGGTGATACATCTATTCATACTGCTGGACTCATGAATATGTATGTGTTATTGGCCTCTGAGTCAGAAGCACCGGAGCAATGCTCCGGTCGTCTTCTCCGATTGGCATCAATGCTAAAAACCTAAAAAATCAATGAAAACGCAAACCAAAACAACCCAGATCCATTTAACAAGATGCTACGAATCTAATGGTGGTGTTAGTTCGTTCTGAATCGGCCTAGAACTACAGATACGAAGCTCTTCCAGTTCATGCCCTAACAATGGCAACTAGCGATTAAGCCAGGGAAAACTTCAAACGATTGCCCAGATCTGTTCTATATCATGCTATAAACATATTAAAAACATTAGTTGCAAGCAAAACACACTCAAATGTAAAACACAAATTCAAGGAAAAATGCGAACTGGAGAAGTATATATGGCATGTTTCAACGTGTTATGGGCATGTATAATGATGTATACTTACTCAGAGTTACCTCTAGATCACAATGGAATGCTTAAAAGTGACTGAAAGTTTCTGGAAAGTAGGACACGAGTTTGCCAACTTTGAGAAAATTTTGAGAGAATTCTAGGGTTTGTGATAGGCTGGAAATCCGTGTAAGAGCTATTCCCAAAAAAGTCCCCTTGTCTTGTAAGAATGCTAGGTATATATAGGAGAGTGAAATTAGGTCAAGGCATTAAGAGAAAATATTCTCCTTAAATGGAGAATATTTAATTTGAAAATTTGCACAAAATCTTTCCAAATTTGCTCAATCTCTTCCTCAATCTTCTTGCACGAAATTGACAGCTTGTAATGAGCTATCTTGGACCCCAAGCCATGGAAATATCTAGCCCAACTTGCGTTATCTTTTACTTTTGCATTTTATTTAATTCAATTTGAATTTAAGCTATTAAATTCAAAAAATAAATAAATAAAAGGGTGAGAGGCGTGGCATACAACATAGTAGTCATGGATAATCTTATGATCAAGTTTAATCATAAAATCTTAGGCCCATTTGAAATTTTTTTGCTTTTGCTAGGTATTTTCCTTCATGCACCTCCTCAAAAAATGCTCAACTTGCACAATTTGTATCTTGCTCAATTTTCAAGATTTTTGGGTGTTCTTAGACTTTTTAGAAAGCTCAAGATGTATTATAAACATCCTTTTTGGTTTCATATTCATTGGAGCTTCCATGCTCATGAACACTTCTTTGCAAAAAGATGACTTTTGTTGACTTTTCTAGAAGGACCTGTAATGTCTTGATCCATATCTTCCAAATGAAGCATTTTCTGTCCAAGCTTGTGAGACATGAAGTTGTAGAGAATTGAATTCTCTTCAAAATGAGCTTTGGTGGAGAAATTTCTGATGAAGTATGTAAAAGTTATGCTTGGTCAAAGTTCTATTGACTTTTGTCTAGAGAAGCCCTAATTTGGAAACTTTGAGTTTTGATCAGATCTTAGCTTTTCTTGATGAATCATGATTAACTCTTGACAAAATGATGAATATGACTTCAAGATATTGATGTTGACCAAACATTATGGAGTTTGACTGTATGTTGACCATAGTTGACTTTTTGTCCAATACAGTTGATTTTCAACTATCTGAGCAATTGGATGAGCAAAATTGACTTGTGAGACTTGAAACTTGACATAGTGATCCCTTGGAACATAGGATGAGGTATGATGAACACTTGAAGCATTTGAAGTCCATCTTCAAGAGGGTTTGTCTGGTCAACCCTTGTGAAAGCCTTGAGAATTGAGATGTGAATTGTCTTAAGAAGTGGGAGGGCAAATTTTTGGTTATAATAGATGGGTTCTTCAGAAGTTTCTTTGGAGATGATAGCTTCTTCAGAGCTTGTGTCTTTTCCATGGCTATATTTTGTACATATAATTTGAACTTCTATATCTGCAAGAGATTCTTTTTGCTTTGACTTTTGAGGACCGAGCTTATCATCAAATATGATATTAATATATTCTTCCACAATTCATGTTTCAGTGTTATATACTCTGTAGCCTTTTGAGCGTTCATAATATCCTAACATTAAACACTTTTGTGCCTTATTTGTTCAAATAATCTTTGGTATTCAACATAAAACAAGTACATCCAAAAGGATGAAAATAAGAAAGGTTAGGCTTTCTTTTCTTACAAAATTCATAAGGATTCTTCTCTAGAATAGGTCTTATGGAGATTCTATGTTGGATATAACATGCTGTGTTCACTTCTTTTGCCCAGAAATGTTTAGCAATGTTAGTCTCATTGATCATGGTTTGAGCCATTTCTTGTAAAATTCTGTTTTTACGTTCTATAACTCCATTTTGTTGTGGAGTTCTAGGACAAGAAAAATCATGAGAAATACTATTTTCATTAATTTTTTCTTCAAAATATTTATTTTCAAATTCTCCACCATGATCACTTCTGACTTTTACAATTCTAAACTCTTTTTCATTCTGGACTTGGTTACAGAAGTTAGCAAACATAGAATGTGACTCATCCTTGTGTCTTAAGAACTTTACCTATGTCCATCTGCTAGAGTCATCTACAATCACTAATCCATACTTCTTGCCACTAAAGGATGCAGTTTTCACTGGTCCAAACAAATCAATATGTAGAAGTTCTAATGGCCTAGAGGTATAAACAACATTTTTTGATTTAAAAGGAGGTTTTGCAAATTTTCCTTTTTGACATGCTTCACACATAGCATCTGAGATGAACTCAAATTGGGAAGTCCTCTGAATATATTGAGTTTGTTAATCTGAGATATTTTTCTCATACTAATATGCCCCAATCGTCTGTGCCAGGCCCATTGCTCACTGTTCACAGACATAAGGCATTTAACATTCTGACTCTTGAGTTCATAAAGTTTGATTTTATAAATGTTGTTCTTCCTTTTACCATTAAAAAGGATTATTCCATCTTTCTGACTAACAACTTTACAAGACTTTTGATTAAAGATTATATCATAACCGCTATCACTTAATTGACTTATGGATAACAAATTACGTATTAATCCATCTACTAAAACAACATTAGTAATAGAGGGTAAAGAACCGTTACCGATAGTTCCAAAGCCAATGATGTTACCCTTTTGATTGCCTCTGAAACCTACGTAACCTCCAACTTTAAGTTCCAGACTTGGGAATATATTCTTTCTTCCTGTCATGTGTCGAGAGCATCCAGAGTCCAGGTACCAAACTGGTGTTTCAACTTTGCTGTCAAAGACATCTACAACATATAATATTTTGTCCTTAGGTAACCATATCTTTTTGGGTCCTTTCTGGTTAGTATTTCTAAAGTTCTGTTTGAATTTTGGTTTAACATAAGATTTTGCATAAAATGATTCTTTTGTGTATTTTATGTCATGTGGGTGACCATAAGTGAAGTGCGATTTCAGAGGTGTGTATTTAATGACCATATCATCTACTTCAAGATAAGGTTTTTTGTTTTTAGATGACAAATATCCTAAACCTCTTCTACTATTCCTGCTGACTCCATAGATTATTGAAGCCATCTTGCTTCTGTCTATGCTTTTGGTAAGAAACTCTTGAAAACCAATATCATATTCCTTTATAATGTTATCAGAATCACTTGGAACTTACGAAACATATTTTTCTTGAGCTTTTTGTAAATCTTCTTTAAAAACAGAGTTTCCAATTTTTAGTTTAGAAATGGTTTCTTTAAGCTCAAAGTTTTCTGTTTCAAGTTTCTTAGTGCCTTCAGAGTCAGATGCAAGAGTCCGTTTCAGATTCTTGTATTTTATTTGATGTTTCTGATAGTTTTCAAGTATTTCAGATGAACATCCTGCTAACTCAGCTTTAGAGAAATTAATAGCAAAATTAGGAAATACCTCTTCAATATCATAATCAAATTATGAGGAATCTGAGTTGTCAGCTATGTTGGCTCTTTCATCTTCTGATTCTGATGAAGCTTTAGAGGAATTTGAATCGTCCCGTGTAGCCAAAAAACTTTTCTTCTGAAGCTTACGATAGTCGATTTTGTAGTGACATGGTTCCTTACATTCGTAGCAGACAACTTCTTTACTTCTTGTCTTTTTGTATCCAGAGGATGAATCAGAGAAATTGCTAGATCTTCTTGGATTTCTGATCTTCCTCTGTCTGTTCTTCCAAAGTTGATGTACTCTTCTGGAGATCAGAGATAACTTATCTTCTTCTGATGATGATCCTCTAGAGTTTTCTTCTTCTTATCTTGCTTTAGAATCATATTTTTTGTAGATTTAAGAGCAAGAGACTTACCTTTCTTCTGGGGCTCATCTTCTTCAAATTCTACCTCGTGACTTCTTAATGAGCTGATGAGTTATCCCAGAGAGATCTTGTTCAGGTCTTTTGCAAGCTTAAGAGTTGTAACCATGGGTTTCCATTTCTTGGGTAAGCTTCTGATGACTTTCTTTACATGATCTGCAATAGAATATCCTTTATCCAGCACTTTTAGACTAGCTACCAGAATTTGAAACCTTGAGAACATTGCTTCAACAGTTTCATCTTCCTCCATCTTGAATGCTTTGTAATTCTGAATGAGAGCTAGATATTTTGTTTCATTGACCTATGTGTTGCCTTCATGTGCCATTCTTAAGGAGTCGAATATTTTCTTAGCTGAATCTCTGTTTGTGATCTTCTCATACTTAGTGTACGAGATATCACTTAGGAAGAAAGTTCTGCCCTTGTGATGATTTTCTCTTATAAGAACACCAATGTGTTGTATGCTCCAGGCCAAGCACTGCTATACCACCAGGATATCAAAAAGCACATGTCGCCTCTCCTAATATCCCTAGGAAGTCCAACCTCAAACTAATGATGGAACATTTATAGCTACCCAAGCTCAGACTAACAAGTATTTCCTAAATCAAAACATTCATACTAGTGAGCAGATCAAACAATTAGTAAACAAAGTAGATGCTCTAGCCACCCATAATAAAATGCTTGAGACCCAAATTTCACAAATGGCACAACAACAAGCACCTACTGCTACACTTGCTGGTATGTTTCCAGGGCAACCTCAAACAAATTCGAAAGGGCATACTCATGCTATTATACTGCAAAGTGGGACTGAATATGATGGACCAACTGATCATACACTTAAGAATCCAGCCATGTGTCAAAGCTCTAGAAAACCAAATGAGAAGGAAAGAGAACCAAAAGAGAAGGAGAAGGTAGGTGATGGAGAGACCGTAGAGAAAGAAATACCCTATGTACCCCCACCACCTTAAAAACCACCTATCCCTTATCCTCAAAGACTCGCTCAATCTTAAACAACAAGGTAATTTAAGAACTTTGTTGAACTTCTGAAACAACTAAACATTACGATACCGTTCACAGAAGATATCACTCAACTGCCCTAATATGCTAAGTTTCATAAAGAAATCTTGTCTAACAAGAAAAATATAGAGGATAACGAGACTGTTACACTCACTGCCGAGTGTAGTGCAATCATTCAGAACGAAATGCCTCTAAAGCTAAAGGATCCCAGAAGTTTTTCTATGCCCTGTAATATAGGAAAGTTTGTCATAGACAATTCTTTATGCGACTTAGGCACTAGTATCAGTGTAATGCCCTTATCCATATGCAAAAAGCTTGATATGGGAGAATTAAGACCGACTAAGAGGTCAGTATAATTAGCGGATCATTCTGTCAAATACCCCGTAGGAATTCTTGAAAACGTCCCTGTACGCATAGGTCAAGTCTATATCCCTACAGATTTCTTCATTACGGACATTAAAGAGGACAATGTTACCCTACAATACTGGGAAGACCATTTTTAGCCACTGCTGGAGCTATTATAGATATTAAAAGAGGAAAGTTAACTTTTGAAGTTGGAGTCAGGAGAAGAAGCTCATTCTGAGATTATGAAGATTTTGATGCCCCTGATATTTGAAGATGATAATTAGTGTCCCGAGTATCAAAATGACAGCTTAAGTGAATGTCTAGCCCTAACACCAAATCATATGCCTTTTCCAAAGAAGCCAAATTGGTACTTAAAATCTTACCCAAAACCTACTGTACGAATTCTTAGATCCTGAATTTAAAAGACCAATTATAATCAACATAGCTTAGGACAGATTGAGATTGAAAAACTATTACATGTTATAAGAAAATACCCCATTTGCTTTAGGATATAACATTGTTGATCTAAAAGGAATAAGTCCTTTCATTTGCATGCACCGCATTATGTTGGAAGATGACTGAAAATCATCTAGAGAACATCAAAGGAGGATTAACCTGATAATGAGCAATGTAGTTAAGGACAAAGTGACCAAACTTCTAAATGGAGGAATCATATACCCAATATCTGACAGACAATGAGTTAGTCCAGTCCACTACGTACCCAAGAAGGGAGGAATAACAATCACGCCGAACAAAGCTAGAGAATATATAGCAGAAAGATTCATGAGTGGAGCCAGAATGTGCATTGACTATAGGAAGTTAAATAAAACAACTCGGAAGGACCATTTTCCTCTACCTTTTATCGACCAAATTCTTGAGCGATTGGCTAAGCATTCTCATTACTACAATTTGGATGGTTATTCAGGATTCTTTCGAATTTGTATCCACCCTGATGACCAAGAAAAGACCACATTCACATGTCCTTATGAAACGTTTTCTTATCGGCAAATTCCATTTGGACTATGTGACGCTCCTGCAACATTCCATAGATGCATTATTGTAACACGGTGGGAGAAATGACTTATTTGATTTGCGTTTTATCGCAAATGTTGCAGATAGCAAGAGTCGCCACCGACTTTTCTTTTATCCAATTAAGGGAAGGTGAAAAGAACAAGAAAAGACCTTCGTTAGATACTGAGTATGGGAGGCGGTTATGAAAAGGGAAGGTATTAGCACCCTTTCCATCCGTAGTTATCTACGGGCTCTTAATTGCTTAGCTCACTTTAATTGTTTTTTGTGTGTGTGTGTTTGAAAAGATTTTTGAAAAGACATTTCACTTTGACTTCATAATGATTCATGCTGGAATGTATACAAAGTGTTTGGACATGTTTTGTTTTGGAAAAGGACTTTGTAATGATTCACGCTGGAATGTATACAAAGTGTTTAAAAAATAAGATTTTTGAAAGTGTGAGGTATGAAAAGTATTTTGAGAAAGCAAAAGAGACTTATTACCTACTCAGAACGGTCGTTTCCGTGTTATTTTGCTTTCCTTTAGAATAAGGCTATCCATACCATTGGTTGGTAGGTAACCTTATTCGTTGGATGTAAAAGGGACATTCGAAGGGACATCAGATGGTCATAGAAGGCAACTTGTAAGGATATCTGAGCATATTCGTAGGGACGATCATCACTTTTCATAGGCAATAACCGAGAGACGAGATCATGTATTCATAGGCAACATCGAGGGACTATGATCTTTAATTTGAAGGGACTACGATGATATGTTTGTAAGCGTCTTAGCTAAGATATCCCTATGTTCGAGGGACATGACTATTGTTTCGAAAGGCAACAAGAGAGGATACCCTAAGGGGGTGCATGTGTGAAGAATGTGTTGTATTCAGATATTTATCTTGAATTAGAGCGATCTAAGTTGATTTTTATCTTACCACACACGCCTAGTTACTAGCAGTTAATAGGTGCGGAAAATAAATTGCAGAAATGTAAAGTGTGGAAAAGTAAATCCTACGCTATTACATGGCTTTGGGGAAGTTACATAATTGAGGAGTGCAGAAAGTAAATGTCCTAATTATCTATTACATCCCATAAGCAGATAGATAATGATAAAAGGAAAGCGCGTAAAAAAAATTATACATCCTGGGAGAAGTTACAAGAATATGTGCGAAAACAGATAATCGAACGAAAAATTGAAAAAAAAAGTCTTAAGTTAGTAAAAAAAATTTAGGTTAGTAAAAAAAAGAAGTTTGATTTCAGTTAACCTAATTACTAAGTGAAAATCGAGTGAATCCGAAACCCTAATTCTAATTGATTTTAATTAATAAAATAAATTTAATTTAAATTAAATGATTAACCTAAATTAAACTAATTAAATTAATTAATGTAATTAAGAAAAAAAATTAATTGTGAAATTAACCCTAATTAAGCTAATTGTTTAACCTAATTACTAATTAATTAATTAAATGAAATAATTAAGAAAAATAGAAAAATAAAGAAAATAATTAGTAGAAAAACGTAAAGAAAATGGTTTCCTGCCGGAGCTTCTGACGATGAAACTGGAGCTTCTGGAGGTGAAACTTCAGAGGGTGTCCAAAAGCTGGAGCTTCTGGAGGTGAAACTTCGGAAGGCGTCCAGAAGCTAGAGCTCTTGGAGGTGAAACTTCTGAGGGGGTCCAGAAGCTGGAGCTTCTGTAGGTTCTACTTTTGAAGGGGGTCTAGAAGCTGAAGCTTCTGGGGGTTTTGAAATAGAAACGCGCCAAAGTGTCATCTTCTTCGTTTGAATTTCCAGACCTATACCAACGGATTTGCTGTATCTTTTGCCTACGAATTTTAGTTCGTAGCTATAGCACCTGCAAATTAAAATTTTACAAATTCCAAAGATAAATTAGATATGAGATCATGGATCGATTGGAATCGATCCACTGAACACGACCATGCCCTTAGTTTGGTCAAATTTTGACTAAATCAGAGAACCCCAATTTGAAGGTCAAAACCCTAGCAATGGAAGATCCTCGTTCCTGCATCTAGACTTGAATCAAACTATCCAGAAAGCATCGAAACATCAATACAAACACAAATATATGATCAAATTCAATTAAACAAGCATGTATGTATGAAATCGAAAACTGAAAATATGTATGGAAACCGAAACTGTGATTTTACGTTTCATGAGCTTTTGCGTGCTTGCAAGGGTCTGGAACGGTTCAGAGGATCACCAGGAAGCAGTTTGAATTCTTGGAATGACCTAGATCGAAGCAAAACTTTAGCTGCAAGTTGCTTGAAACACACGGTTTTTTGAAGCTTTTTTAGGGTTCTTGGAGGTAAGAATTTCGTCCTTGTGGCATCTGGAATCGGTGTGTATATACTAGAGTGAATTAGGTCAAGAATCATGAAGAAATTATATGCCAATCAATGAGAAAATATTTGATTTGGAATGAAACCAAATATTGCCTTTTTTGATCAAATTTCAATCAATTCTCTTGCCAATGTCAATAATTTCGAAAATGACAGCTTGTATGGCTTGCTTGGACCTCAAGAATGAGAAAAAATCAATCTTGCATTTAAAAGTTGATTTTATATCTTTTATTTTAATTAAATTGGTTTTAAATGAATAAAAATCCGAAATAAATAAAAATAAAAGATAAAAAACGTGGCCTTGGGCTTGGAGCTTCCAATTCAGATAAGGAACAAGTTTGAATCAAGAAAAGTCAGGCCCATTTAGAATTTGTTTTATTTTCTCAAGTATTTCTCTTTATGCACCTCCTCAAAAATGCTCAACTTGCACAACTTGTATCTTGCTCAATTTTTAACATTTTTGGGTGTTCTTGGACTTTTTAGAAAGCTCAATATGTCTTCTAAACATCCCTTTTGGTTTCATCTTCATTGAAATTTCCATGCTCATGCACACTTCTATGCAAAAAAGATGACTTTTTGTTCACTTTTAAAAAAGGACCTGTAATGTTTTGATCCATAACTTCAAAATGAAGAATTTCTAGCACAAGCTTGTGAGACACGAAGTTGTAGAGAATAGACTTCCCTTTAAAATGAGCTTTGGTGGAAAATTTTCTGATAAAGTATGTGAAAGTTATGCCTGGTCAAAGTTATGTTGACCTTTTGTTAAAAAATCCTAATTTAGAAACTTTGACTTTTGATCAAATCTTGCCTTTTGTTGATGAATCATGATACACCCTTGATCAAATGATGAATATCACTTCAAAATTTTGATGTTGACCAAATATTATGAAGTTTGTCTGTATGTTGACCACTGTTGACTTTTTGTGCAATACAGTTGATTTTCAACCATCTGAGCAACTGGATGAGCAATTTTTACTTGTAGGGCTTGAAACTTGACATGGTAATCCCTTGAAGCATATGATGAGGTATGATGACCACTTGAAGCATTGGAAATCCATTTTGACTTGAGAGGAGCAAAACCCTAGTTTGGATTGATTGCTTAGGAGAGGGTTTGTCTGGTCAACCCTTGTGGAATCCTCGAGTATGGAGTTGTGGATTGTCTGGAGAAGTAGGAGGGAAAATTTTGGGGTATAACAGATGCCCCTGTTCAATATTCTTGTACCGGAAGGGTTATATTGGTATGCTTGCCTTTCGTGACCTGAAGGTAGAAGATGATTGAACACTCGAGTACACCTGAAAATTTGCACTCGTCGTTGTATGGAAGGGGATCGTCATTTGACGATGCGCTGGAATGGGCTTATAGATGCCATTTGGAGAAGCTGATACTAGAGAGTGAGTCAGACGCTAAAATCTGTATTCATCCTTGGATGAAAGAGAAATCGGAGACGGGCTTAAGATGCCATCCGGGGCGGTTGATAATAGGAGAGAGTCAGAATAAACCTTCGTCTTGGCTATTTTTGAGATGAATATTTGTCATAATGTAGATAGTTTTCCCGTCTTGCTTCGGGTGTTAATCTATGATCTGTCGCGTGGCAATAATTTTCATTGTTACGCAGATAGTTCTCCCGTCTTGTTTTGGGTATTAATCTTTTACCTTCCGTTTGGAAAATAGCTATTACCTGCTGGGAAAATAAAATCTTGACAAGATATGGTTAGTCCTATGCAGGTTGTGATGCATGCGAGTACCTGACAAAGTTATGATCAATGTTGTTATGATACATGCACATGTTATAATTTTTATGAGTAATGTATGAATGTAGATGTTGTGGTATTTCAAAACATATCCATCTTGAAGAAGATAGGAACATTCTGCTGGAGATTTCTGATGTCTGCTTGGGGATAAGGTTGTTGAAAACCTTGGCTGCGGAATAAGAAGGATGATTTTGATTTCCTCCGGTGCACTATCTGACCAAGTTTTGAGTCTGGATATTACTACTATTGGGAGAATAATAATTATTGAGAGATACTCAGTTGGGGATCTTGTGTATATACCTTGTTGTGGATGATTGCATTGTCCATGGACCCTGGTGGGGAACAAAAATGATATAGCATAACATGTCACTGCTCGGGGACTAACGTGATAAAGTTGATAAGATTGCCGCTCAGGGACTGACGTGATGAAGTTTGATAGGATCACTGCTCGGGGACTAACGTGATGAAGTTTGATAGGATCACTGCTCGGGGACTAACGTGATGAATTTTGAAGCTCGATGAAGCTGATGGGGTCACTGCTCGGGGACTAGTGTGATAAACTTTGAAGTATTGGAATACTATTGGGAAGAGATTAGTACTTCGTCGGAGAAGATTAGTCTTTGTAGGGAGAGCGATGGCTCTGTGGGGATTGATGATCCTGTGGATGTATTTCTTGTGAAAGTGACTCTGTGGGGATGCATTGGTGACTTTAGTCGTCATCTCACTTCCTAGAGCCTGTAGTAATTACTGTTTTTGTTTGCTTTTCAAATGTTTGTGATCAGAGGTTTATTCTCAGATGCATATAATCATTCAAAGCAATCATTGGACTTTCTGCAAACAAAACAATAAAATTTGGAATTGGAAAAGAGTAATTTGTATTGAATTTGAAAAGTGGCCTATAGTCAGGTGGTTTGTATACAAGAGTCAAATATCCTAGTAAGAGGAAATTTTCAGAATAGTAAAAAGCTATGTGGAAACAATCTCGTCGAGTTTCAACAATGCTATTGCTCATATATTTTCAACTATCTCATCTCCTTGCTATCAGAGGAAAGTGATTAAACTGATTTGCGCCATTCGAATCTTGAAATTGATGGTAGTGTAGTCTGTAAGTAGGTGCTCTGGACGAGACATAGTTGTACGCTTAAATCCCTAACTTTTTCCTAGACCGCCCTTTTGAGTTTTCAGTCTACCGGGATACCCTTTTTTGCCCAAGCCGCCTTTTTAGGTTTTCGACTTGCCGGGTATACATTTTTGTATATATATCCTTAATTTTTTCCCGAAAGTTTTTGGTTCGTCAGGATGCCCTTATTTTTGCCTAGGACAATCAAACTAGCGGGTCTCATTTATGCGTAGTATTTTTTGACTATGTCTGCATTTACAGGGTGTGGGAAGTCTTCTCCATCCATAGGACTTAGTATTATAGCTCCGCTGGAAAATACTGTTTTGACTACAAGTGGTCCCTCATAGGTGGGAGTCCATTTGCCCCTGGGATCACCTTGTGGAAGAATGATGCGCTTGACTACTAGATCACCGACTTGGTAGACTCGGTGCTTGACTTTCTTGTTGAATACTCTGATCATTCGCTTCTGGTATATTTGTCCATGGCAGATGGCTGCGAGCCATTTTTTGTCGATCAGGTTGATCTGGTCAAGGCAGGCTGGACCCATTCGTCTTCGCCTAACTCTGCGTCCTGGAGGATTCTGGTTGAGGGTATCTGAACCTAGATGGGTAGGACTGCTTCCATACCATATACAAGAGAGAAGGGGGTTACCACTATAGATGTTCGTACTGTAGTGCGATAACCGTGAAGAGAAAATGGAAACATCTCATGCCAATCCTTGTAAGTCATTGTCATCTTCTGTATGATCTTCTTGAGATTCTTGTTGGTGGCTTCCACTACACCGTTCATTTTTGGCCGATATAGAGAAGAGTTATGATGCTTAATCTTGAACTGCATGCAGAGTTCGATGATCACTCTTTTATTGAGATTGATACCATTGTCCGTGATGATTCTTTTGGGGACGTTGTACCGACAGATGAGATTATGCTTGATGAATCGAGCCACAACATTCTTGGTAACAGATGCGAACGAGGCTGCTTCTACCCATTTGGTAAAGTAATCAATTGCAACAAGGATGAAACGATGCCCGTTGGAAGCGGTAGGTTTGATTTCTCCAATCATGTCAATGTCGCACATTGTAAAAGGCCACGGAGCGGTCAGAACATTCAATGGAACTGGAGGCACGTGCACTCTATCTATGTATATCTGGAAGTTGTGACAAGACCGAACATAGCGGTAACAATCAGCTTCCCTGGTGGACCAATAGTAACCTGCTCTTAGAATCTTCTTAGCCATTGTATGTCCACTGGAGTGGGTATCGAATGCGCCTTCATGTAACTCTTCCATTATTCATTCCACTATTTTCTAATCTACACAACGGAGTAAGCACAGATCGTGATTGAACTTGTATAAGATGTCGTTGCTGAGAAAGAATTTAGAAGCGAATCTTCTTAAGAACTTCTTATCATTGACAGATGCCCCTGCAGGATATTCCTGAGCTTTGAGATACCTCTTCACTTCGTAGAACCAACGTTTCTTTTCGGTATCAAGTTCACAACAATATGTTGGTTCGTCTAGTCTTTCAATGATGATTTGGGAAGCTTCGTTGTCCCATCTGACCTTGAACATATATGACATGGTAGCCAATGCGATCGAAAGTGATTTCTTTGAAGTAAGGGATTAGACTTAAAACATGCTCTTGATATGGAATAAGATTCAGATGCTTCGCATCCCAATCGCCTTTAATCTGACTAATCACTAAAGCTGAGTCTCCATACACTTTCAAGAATTTGATCCTCAAGTCAACAGAAGCTTTGATACCCATGATGCATGCTTCGTATTTGGCCATGTTGTTAGTGCAATCGAAACATAGTATGGCGGTGAAAGGCGTGTGTCCGCCTATGGGAGATGTAATGATGGAGCCAATACCATTGCCAAGTGCATTTGAGGCTCTGTCAAAGAACATTGGCCATCGGGATCCTGGTTCAGATCCTTTGTCTGGTCCTAGTTCTTTGTAATTAGTGACTAACATAATATCCTCATTTGTAAACTCGAAATGCATAGACTAATAGTCAACTATGGCTTGATGAGCCAAATGTTCGGCTACTATACTTCCCTTGATCGCCTTCTGAGTAGTATACTGGATGTCGTATTCGGTAAAGATCATTTTCCATTTTGCTATTCTTCCAGAGAGAGCAGGTTTCTCGAACATGTATTTTATCGGATCCATCTTAGAGATCAACTAGGTAGTGTGAGTCAACATATACTGTCTTAGTCGTGAAAAAGCAACGCAAGTTTTCCCAAGCTGTGAGTATCTTGTTTCATAGTCAGTAAACGTTTTGCTAATGTAGTATATTGCATACTCTTTTCGACCAGACTCGTCATGTTGCCCCAACACACACCCCATCGAGTTCTCTAATACTGTCAAGTACATGATAAGAGGTTTTCCTTTGGCAGGTGGTATCAGGATAGGAGGATTTTGTAGGTACTCCTTGATTTTGTCAAAAGCTGTCTGGAAATTGTCGTTCCATTCCATTACTTGATCTTTCTTCAGTAACTTGAAGATTGGCTCACAAGTAGCAGTTAGATGTGCAATGAATCTGGAAATGTAGTTAACTCGTCCCAAGAAACCTCTGACCTCTTTCTCGGTACGGGGAGCTGGAATTTCTTGAATAGCTTTAAACTTGGCGGGGTCAACTTCAATACCTTTACCACTAACAACAAATCCCAAGAGTTTACCGGATCTAACTCCAAAGGTGCACTTGTTAGGATTAAGTCTTAGTCTGTATTTCTTCAGTCTACCAAACAACTTTCGCAAATGATCGAGATGTTCTTCCTCTGTTTGTGATTGAGCTATCATGTCGTCGATGTAAACCTCTATCTCGTGATGAATCATGTCATGGAATAAAGCTACCATGACACGTTGACATGTGGCGCCCGCGTTCTTTAGTATGAACGACATGACTTTGTAGCAGAATGTGCCCCACTGTGTATCGAAAGTAGTCTTTTCCATGTCTTCCGGAGCCATTTTGATCTGGTTGTAACCGGAGAAACCATCCATGAAGGAGAAAAACCTTGTGTTGAGCAGTGTTATCAACCAGGACATCAATATGTGGAAGTGGGAAATTGTCTTTCGGACTTGCTCTGTTCAGATCTCGGTAGTCCACACACATGCGCACTTTACCATCCTTCTTACGTACGGGTACCACGTTCGCGACCCACTGTGGATAAGAAGTAATGGCTAGGAACCGACATTGAACTGTTTCATAACATCAGCTTTGATTTTCTCAAACATCTCAGGACGCATACGACGAACCTTCTATACTTCACAGGGAGAAAACCTTCTTTTGTTGGTAGTCGGTGTACCACAATGTCAATGTCTAAACCTAGCATGTCTTCGTAGGACCAAGCAAAAATCTCGATATAATCTCGCAGCATCTGGACCAATCTCTCTTAGACAGTGTTCTCAAGACATGCTCCTATCTTGATTTCCTTCCTGTCTTTGTCAATACCTAGATTTACAACCTCGACTAGCTCCTCGTGTGGCTGTATAACATGTTCTTCCTGTTGTAGTAGCCTGGAAAGTTCTCCTCGCACTTCACAATATTTCTCACCTTCATCTTCGGCTTGGTAGATCGGATTATCGAAGTCATGTTTAGCAATATCAGAGCTGTTATCGACGAGATTCAGAGTGAATCTGCAGTGTATCACGTGGGTGTGTGTAAGAACACATAGCTTTTTGAAAGGGGTGATAAAGTAAAAGAAAGAAGATAGCACAATAGTGAAATGCAAAACTCCAATGATTTTATTGAATGAAAATACGCAAATGACAAATAATAACCCTCACAAACGAGCCGTGGTGCCCCGGGCAAGGCACTAGGCTTAAAGTTTATTGTTCAAGGCATAAAAAATGAAAAGCATAACAGAAAAAGCAATTACTCCTGTCTAAAGGAGATTGGTATAACATCTTCGGTCTTCCAATTGCTGAGTCCTCCGTCTAGAGTTGGGAAGATCCAATTATTGATGTCGAAGTCGCCATCGTCGTCTTCTACAACATGGACTCTATTTTTGTTGATGTGGAAAGGAAGTTTGCCGGCATGTTCGCGGCGTATCATCTTCTGACCTTTGATAGTGAAGCCTAAACCAGTCTTGTCATATTTGAAGGAAAATCGGGGAGTTGACCCCAGACAGTACAACCTCCTTCTTTAACCGCAGCTTTGGCGTCTTTCAGTGAAGCCATCTTCGGTGGAACTCTAGTAACTTCAGGAGTGAAAGGAGAGTCAACATGCATGACTCGTGTAATTGCTTCAAAAGCTTGACAGGGGGTTTCGATGAATTCGCCTTCCATTTCGATGTATCAAAATGAATGCAGATGGCTTACCATATATTCTTCTTCACCGCATATTGTAATAATCTTCCCTTTTACTGGGTACTTCAACTTCTGATGCAGGCTAGAGGTAACAACGCCTGCCCATGTATCCAAGGGCGTCCGAGTAGGCAAGAATAAGCTGGACAAATGTTCATGACAAAGAAAGTGGAGTTAAAAGTCTGGGAACCGACTTTAATTGGCAGGATGAGCTCTCCAAGTACTATTCTTTTCAAACCATCAAAAGAACTTACGATTATGTCACTGGGCTTCTTGACCAATCCTTCAGCATTAAGTTGGTCGAAAGCGCTTTTTGGCAGAACATTCAGAGCAGAACTAGTATCCACCAATACGTGAAACAATGTAGTGTCGTTGCATTCAATGGAGTTGTGCAAGGCTTTGTTGAGTTTCCTTCCCGCAGGAGTTAAATCAGCATCAGAGAAAACTAAACCATTGTTGACGTCTAGGCTAGCAATGCAACCTTCGAATTGATAAGCAGTAGTATCTTGCGGTATGTGAGCATTCTTCAGAAACTTTACCAAGGCTTTAGCATGAGCCCCAGAGCACAATAGCAGAGCTAGCATGGATATCTTGGATGGAGTTTTTCCCAACTGTTCCACAACAATGTAGTTTCTCTTCTTGATGATCTTCAAAATTTCCTCCATTTCTTGCTTGGAGGTATCCTCAACAACTTCCTTTGGTACTTCTGTCTAAGCAGGATGAGTTAGTGGTTCTTTCCCTCTAGCTTCAGGAACTGGTTCGATAGCAGGAATGCGAATTGGTGTAGTAGTATCCTTTGGAGGAGAGATCTCTAGAGAAAACACTCTTCCGGTTATGGTCACCTTGCTTGATTCGGTGATGTTGTCGATGTTAGGATTGGTATCTTTAGCTGCAATGTCTTCAATAGTCAAAGGTTCTTGCTTAACGCCATGATGATAAACTTCGGCTCCATAATTCCAAGGTATAGCTCTGTCAGAGGAATATGGAATTGGTCTGGGCGAGGTAATAATGAGAGGTGCCACTCTAGGCGCAGGATCGACAGAGGTGATCCTTATTGTGTTCACGTCAGCATAGTCTTTTGGGTAATCGTCTCCCTATCCAGTTGCTTTGATGTCTTTGATTGGAATCTTGTAACTTTCGGGAATGGTATATTTAACCATGAAATCAAACTTTCCACTTGGCTGCCCCAAGTGTTCGCGTTAAAAAGTGTCGCGCGAGGGAATCGAATCGGAATTCGGATTCTCTGGCTCGAAACGATTTACTCTTTTGATTTGTTTTAAAGATGCCTCGAGCATCAAGCTTTATTATTTCCAACACAAGAAAAATGATATGAAAAGGGAAAGCGCAATACCCTCAATTGATATGATATGCATTACGACTAGCGCGAACTATACGCAACGCATTGGGGAGATTCCGGGCAAGGGGGTTTGTTATATAAAGGGAATAGATGTGGCACCCTAAATATATATAGTTATCTATAGCTTTATATATGAATAGTTTGATATGTTTGTGTGTTTAAATTTGCTATTTCTATTCTTGGGAAAGTTTCTCCTTTGGATTTAAAGAAAGGTAGATTATGTGGGATCCTAGGTTTTGTTATTATTATGCTCGCAAAGATCATTGGGATCTTCTGCATACATATCCCTTAATGGGAATCAGAGCATCTGTAGCTCGGATCTAAGGGAGCTATGGTTTTGTTTGGTTTGAGGGAGAAAGAAGTATGCTCGCCGAGGATGAGACCTTGTGCCTACGTATTCTCAAAGGGATGTTGAGAAAGTCAGAGGAATTGTAGTTCCCACTTATGCTAGTGGAAGCAACATGAGTTATTAAGAGACAAAGACAAATGTCATCTTAATGAAAAATGTATCTAATCTATTTCATCACATACATTTTGAAGGGTTTGATTGATTAAATCTTTTATCGTAAGTTATAGGTGTTTTGCTTGAGTGTACAAGCATTACCACTTACGAGTTAAGAAAGATGTTTGAAAAGATGATTGAATCTTTAATTGTAAGCATTGAGTGTTTTGCTTGAGTGTACAAGCGTTACCACTTACAGTTAAAGATGTTTTTTGTTTGAAAAAGAGTTTGAAAAAGAGTTTGATTGTATGTGATGTGATAGATGAGATACTTCTTCCATAGAGATGATAAATGTCTAAATCTCGAGGAGAAATTGATTGGATTAGAGGGATGCTTTTAAGAAGCCCGTGGGTCCTTGTATTGTAAGCCCAAGAGGAGGCATTCCGAGGGTCATCGAGAGTCCTTGTATTGTTAGCCCAAGAGAAGGCATTTCGAGGGTCATCGAGGGTCCTTGTATGAAGCTCAAGAGTAAGCTATAGGGTATGGCTGGATTTGGCTTTAAGAGTGGTTTCACCGGAAAACCATCCTCTTAGGATTTCAAGAGTGATTTCACCGGGAAATCATCCTCTCAGGGTTCTATCCTTGCGCGGGTGATTCTTTGTATTGGAAGCCCAATAGGAGGCTGTTAAGAGATTTCTGGGTCTCTTTCTTGTTTGATGCCCAAGAGAAGGCTAAACTCAACGAGGAGTTCTTTTGAACGAATCCCAAGAGGAGGCTGACTCAGCAGGGGAGTGTTGTCTTATATGAAGCCTAAGCGGAGGCTAAACTCAATATGTGAGTTTTCTTATATGAAGCCTAAGAGGAGGCTAACTCAATAAATGAGTTATCTTGTACAAAGCCCAAGAGGAGGCTAACTCAATAAATGAGTTATCTTGTACAAAGCCCAAGAGGAGGCTAAAGGGGAACCTAGTTGTTAGGCTAATTGTTATGTTATAACTGAACAGTTATATGAACAAGTGTGTGATATGTATTCACAGGAATTTATGAAGGAAATATAAACAAGTGTATAACACGAGCGTTTAAAGCAAGTGTAACTTGAATATTTACAAGGTTTTAGATGTGTACAAGGAAATGAATATGTACACGAAGGGGTATTTATGTACAAGGAAATGAATATGTACATAGGAGGGTTGAGACTTACACCGTGAGGGAGGCCCATTGGTTTTAAGAGTAGTTTCATCGGGAATAATGCTTCTCTTAATACCAATGGAATCGGTGTATAAACAAGTGGATGAAAACAAATGAACGAAGTTTGTTATACTTGAATATTTACAAAGATGATTTAATATGTACAAGGAAATTTAATATGTACATAAAGGTTTTGGGACTTACACCGTGAGGGAGGCCCATGATCAATTAAGAAATTCGAGAAAAAAAACTGGTTCGGTTTTATCTTCAAATCGAGTCGATCATGGAGAAAGGTGTTTAAGTTTGTTGAAATGTTTTGAAAAGGTTTTGAAAATGATTTTGAAAAGTGAAGTATATTCACAAGAAGTTTTGAAAAAGATTTAAAGTTTAAAGTTTGAAAGAAAACATCTTCAAAAAGTATTAAGAAATACTTAAAATGTTTCATTTTTGAATTAATAAAAATATAATCAAAAGAAAATATATTTGGATTTTTTTTGACATAATCATATAATAGGTATATTAAATGACAAGTGTGCAAAAATTCATCTCAAAATGAGAAGTTTTGATTAGTTTTTAAAAATGTTTTATGTTTGCTAGAAACTTTGAGAAAAAAAAAAGAGTTTTTTGGTCCTAAGGAGGTTTGAACCTTGGACATTTGGCTTAGAAATGAAGATTTTCCATTGAGCCATTTGCTAGACTTGTCATTTAATTACCTTGTTTAGAAGGAGTTTTGAAAAAATGAAAGTTTGAAAATGTCCAGAAATTGGACTTCTGAAGGGTTCAGAAGTTGGCTTGCTTCTGGAGGATCAGAAGCTAGTTGGCTTCTGGAGCGTGAGAAAGAGATTCTGGAGCGCTTTGGCTAGCAACTTCTGGGGCGTGTGGGCTAGCATGGTGCTTCTGGCTGCTTGAGAAGGCTTGCTTCTGGGGGTAGAAGCATTAGAAGCTTGAAGCTTCTACGGATAGAAGTTCTAGAAGTACTTATGAATATTGTGGAAATGAAGAGCTTCTAGGGGTAGAAGCTTCAGAAGCACTTCTGGAGGCTGAGCCTCAGAAGGACTTCTGGAAGAACAAGCTTCAGAAGCTTGTATTTCCTTTTATTAAAAAAAGGTTCCAGGGGGATTCGAACCCTGGACCTATGGCATGACAAGGATTTGAAAGGCGCGCTGACTACCAATAGGGTGGCATTACATCCGTTTATTTATTTTCTTTCATGTTATTATATTATAAACGAATTATTTGAATTTGAAGAACAAACAGAAAACGCGCGTAACTCCATCTTCTTCTTCCTCAAGCTTTGATTCTGTAACTTCTTTATTTCTCAATGAATTTGAAATATGAAAACATCAAAGTTGCTCGTTTTTATCCCAGGAACATGATGGTGATGATTAATTTCATTTATTTTAAGTGTAAGGTGACTAATTTTCACATGAACATGAAGAACCCTAACTTTGAAAATGATTATGAAATCGTGTTTGTGCAACAGATGAAACAATTGATTAAGGGTTTATGATCCTCATAGGTGCAGAAACATGATGGCATGGCAACTTTTGAACTGTTATTCAGAAATCTAAGAGTACCAAGTTGAACAACTTACCTCTTATAAGCAGAAATCGAATTCTTGCTTAGAGTGTTTCCAGTTGTGTTTTGATGATTGCTATAGCTTAATGGACCCTATGGAAGGTATCTGGATGCTTAGCTTGAATTGAAATGGCCTGGATCGTTCCACCCAAGTCCAACTGCAATCTCTTGAAGTGAGTTTCGAATTTGGAATTGGAGTTGTTACAGATGTGATCTAAGTGTCTAGATCACTTCTATGAAGTGTAGGGATGATGTTTAAAGTGTTAAATCAAAGCTAGCACGAGTAGATTGAGATATGGCAAGTTAAGGCTCAATTTGCAAGTTTATGGATTTTGGAGCATGATTCTGAGTTTGGATAGCTTTTCTGGTGGTTTTAAGTCTTAGACAACTTTTAATTGATGTTTAGAACATGTTAGAAACTTAAATTCATTATTTCCCTCTTTAAACTTTGAAACTTGGAATTTAAGAAAGAAAGAAGGAAAGCTTGATTATGATAGCTTTGGAGTGATTTGAAAATGAAGAAATGACCTCTATTTATAGGCCAAGAAATATGGATGACAAGGCATGGCTATCATTGAGAGAGCTTTGCAACTTGCTTAAGTGGTAAGAAGGAATCTTTTGCATTTAATGCAAAAGTTACTTTTCTAACCATGGTTAGAAATTTCTCTTTGATTCAATCCTCTTCTCAATCATTCAAAACTGATATTTATCAGTTATAATCTACCCCTAGCTGATGACAAGGCTTCTAGAAGGGAGATTTATGAAAAATGACTTATAATTTTGAAGCATGAACTTGGAATTCCATGGTTTTGGAGCTCTATGTTTCCAAATCAAAATCATAGTTAGACAAAGTTTTTTTTCAAGTTCTTGGACTTTTTGGAAAGCTTGTAACAAGGGCTAAAACTTTCATGTTTTGAGTTTTTTCTGAATCCAAATGGATCTAGGTGAAAAATGGCCTAGAAAGTGAGAAAAAGCCATGATTCTTAACACTTAAAAATTTTCTAAGTGTTAGAAAAATTTCAAATCTTGACTTTTTGTTGACTTTTTCACATTTCTTGATTTTTTATGATCATGATGGATTATTTGAAATGTTTTTATGATTGATCATCACTTGTTTTCTGCTCTTGATTCCAGCTTCGATACGTTCGCCTGTCAATATCAGCTCGGTGAATCCGGCTGAAGATTTTCCAATCAGATGATTGAAGAATGGGCCTGTCAATGTTCCCATGAACATATCGACTTGTCATACCCCAATTTTTGACCTAAGATACCACATCATATCATTCACATATGCATCATTTCATCACTAA
Source organism: Vicia sativa (assembly GCA_021764765.1). Lineage (NCBI taxonomy): Eukaryota > Viridiplantae > Streptophyta > Magnoliopsida > Fabales > Fabaceae > Vicia > Vicia sativa. Next base: position 106,710,189 of record CM038793.1, read on the forward strand.
CAGTTTCAGAACAAGATAGATCGTGTGTGTGCTCCTGAAGCCAAATTAGGGTTTTATCAAAATTTCATCTATTCAAGATGTGATCAATTAGGGTTTGAGTCTCCACTCACCTCAATTGATCTATCTTCATCAATCATCAACATTTGATCTTCAAATTTCCAACTTTTTCTCATAATCTCCCTTGAATCGACCAATTAGGGTTTTGATCGAAGATAGTGAATCATTGACTTTTTGCTCAATGAATGACCTATTTGCTTGGATATTGATATTAACATAATCAATACAACATCTTGACCTAATTTCTTGATTCAAAACATTCTAAAATCCATGATTGATCATCAGACAAATTCTGAATCATCTGATGAAAATTCAACAGTTCAAAAAAGTCAAACTTTGAATTTTGGTCAACTTTCTCAAATCCAAATTTTTTCAATCATAAAATCATTTCAAATTATCCATCATGATCATAAAAAATCAAGAAATGTGAAAAAGTCAACAAAAAAACATGGTTTTTCCTCACTTTCATGGCCATTTTTCACTTAGATCCATTTAGATTCAAGAAAAACACAAAACATGAAAGTTGTAGATCTTGTTACAAGCTTTCGAAAATGTCCAATAACTTGAAAAAACACTTTGTGTAGCTAGGGTTTTGAAATTGAAACTTAGAGCTCCATAACCATAAATTACAAGTCATTTTCCAAGTTTTTAGGTCCTTTTTGCAAACTTTCTCTTCTAGAAGCCTTGTCACCATTGAGAGATAAGTTATAACTAATAAATATTAGATGGCAATGATTAAGAGAAGGATTGGATTAAGAGAGAATTTTAACCATGGTTAAAGAAGTTAACCATGTGCATTAAATGTAAAAGATTCTTTCTTACCTCTTAAGCCAACTTGCAAACTCTTTCAATTAAATCATTGCCTTGTCATTCAGAACTCTTGGCCTATAAATAGAGTTCACTTTTCATTAAAAATCACCCCAAAGCATCATAAACCAAGCTTTCCTTCTTCTTTTTTTTTTTTTTTTAAGTTTTAAGTTTTTCAAGTGGGAGAATTTGCAACTTCCAAGTCTTGCAATTTCTAAGCAATCTTAGGCTTCAACTACTTTCTAAACATCATTAAAAAGTTGTTGGAATCCTCAAGCTAGCCCAAGAACTAGCCAAACTCAAAAACCACCTCCAACTTCCTAAACATGTCATTTTGAGCCAAAGCTTCCAAATTACCATTTCACCCGTGCTCTTCACTTTCAAATCATTCAAACACCTTCTATACACCATATAGAAGTGATCCAAACCATCGTTCCATCTCTGCAAACTCAGAATCATCATCTTCATACTCAACTTGCTCGAGCTGCAGTTGGACTTGGGCAGGAAGTTCCAAAAGGTTTCAATCTAAGCTAAGCACTTCCACACGTTCCTTGAGGTCCAGTGGAGCTATATCAATCATCAAAACGCAACTGGAAACACTCTAAGCAAGGATTCAATTTCTTCTCATAAGAGGTAGGTTGCTCAACTTTGAACTCTTTAATTTCTAACTTCCAGTTCAAAAATTGCTATGCCATTTTTTTCTGCTCTATCACTGATCATTAACCCTCAATCAATTTCACAAATCATGATCCATACACGATTTCATATTGATTTGTTAGAATTAGGGTTCTTCATGTTCTTGCGAAAATTAATGGTCTTAAACTCAAAATAAATGAAATTAATCATCACCATCAAGTTCCTGACGAAAATTCAAGCAAGTTTGATGTTTACATCTCTTGATTTCATTGAGAAATGAAGAATCCATGGCTTGAGGAAGATTGGAGGAAGATGATGAACGATGCGTGCGTTTTTCAGTTTCTGAAAAAATTCAAATTCTCGTTTTAAAATATATTTAATGGTTTGTGCTTTATTCATGGATGTATTACCGCTCCAGCGGTTACCAGCACGCTCTTAAAACTCTTGCCATGCATAAGGTCCAGGGTTCGAAACCCCCTGGGACCTTTTTATTTTCTCAAACTTCAAAACTTCATTTTCACTTGTTTTCAAATATATTTAATTCAAGGTGATTAAATGACAAGCCACACACATGGCTCAGTGGTAAAGCTTTTCACTTCTAAGCCAAAGGTCCTGGGTTCAAACCTCCTCAGGACCAAAACCTTCTTTTTATCACTAATTTTCTTAAGTTTTTTAACAAACTTCAACATTTTCAAAAACCAATCAAAACTTCTCATTTTGGGATGATTTTTTGCACACTTGTCATTTAATATACCTATTTTATGATTATGTCAAAAAATCCAAAAATATTTTCTTTTTGATTATATTTTTATTAGGTTAAAAATGAGACATTTTAAGTATTTTAATACTTTTCAAAAATGTTTTCTTTTCGATTTCTAAACCTAATCTTTTTTTCAAAACTTCTTGTGAATATCATTCACTTTTCAAAATCATTTTCAAAACCTTTTCAAAAACATTTCAATAAACTTACACAGCTTTTCCATGATCGATTCGATTTGAAGATAAACCGAACTAGGTTTTTTCCTCGAATTTCTTTCAAATTGATCATGGGCCCCCCTCACGGTGTAAGTCCCAACCCTCCTATGTACATATTTATTTCCTTGTACTTATTCACCCTTTTTGTGTACATATTCATTTCCTTGTACATATTCCATCATCTTTGTAAATATTCAAGTATAACAAACTTCGTTCGTTTGTTTCCATCCGCTTGTTTATACACCGATTCCATTGGTTTTAAGAGGAGCATTATTCCTGGTGAAACTGCTCTTAAACCAATGGGCCTCCTTAAGGTGTAAGTCCAAAACTCCTTTGTATATATTCAAGTTACACTTGCTTTAATTGCTTGTTTTATACACTTGTTTCTATATATCCTTCATAAACTCCGGTGAATACACATCACACACTTTGTCATATACTTGTTCATATAACTGTTCATTTATAACATAAAAACTAGTTTAAAAACTAGGTTCATTTTATCCTCCTCTTAGGCTTCGTATAAGACAACTCACCTGTTGAGTTTAGCCTCCGCTTAGGCTTCGTATAAGACAACTCCGCTACTGAGTTAGCCTCCTCTTGGGCTTCGTTCAAAAGAACTCTCTCGTTGAGTTTAGCCTTCTCTTGGGCATCAAACAAGAAAGAGACCTGGAAATTTCTTAACAGCCTCCTATTGGGCTTCCAATGCAAAGAATAACCTGCGCTAGGATAGAACCTTGAGAGTATGATTTCCCGGTGAAATCACTCTTGAATCCTAAGAGGATGGTTTCCTGGTGAAATCACTCTTAAAGCCAAAGCCATCCATACCCTATAGCTTCCTCTTGAGCTTCATACAAGGAACCTCGATGACCCTCGGAATGCCTCCTCTTGGGTTCACAATGCAAGCACCCTCGATGACCCTTGGAATGCCTCCTCTTGGGCTTACAATACAAGGACCCAAGGGCTTCTTAAAAGGATCCCCCTAATCCATAATCAATTTCTCCAAGAGATTTAAACATTTATCATCTCTATGGAAGAAGTATCTCATCTATAACATCACATACAAATCAAACACTTTTTCAAACAAAACATATTTTAACTGTAAGTGGTAACGCTTGTACGCTCAAGCAAAACGCCTAATACTTACGATGAAAGATTCAATCAATCAACCTTTCAAAATTGTATGTGTTGAAATAGATTAGATACATTTTTCATTAAGATGACATTTGTCTCTGTCTCTTAATAACACCATTGGCTTCCACTAGCATAAGTGGGAACTACGATTGCTCTTACTTTCTCAACCTCCCTTTGAGAATACGTAGGCACAAGGTCTCATCCTTGGCGAGGATACTTCTTTCTCCCTCAAACCAAACAAAACCATAGTTCCCTTAGATCCGAGCTACAGATGCTCTGATTCCCACTAGGGGATATGTATGCAGAGGATCCCAATGATCTTTGCGAGCATAATAATAACAAAACTTAAGACCCTGCCTAACCTACCTTTCTTAAAACCCAAAGGAGAAACTTTCCCAAGAATAGAATAGAAAATTAAAACACACAAACATATAAAAAATATTCATATATACAAAAGATGCTATAGATAACTATATATATAGAGAGTGCTAATACCTTCCCTTTATATAACAAACCCCCTTACTCAGGTCTCTCCCCAATGTGTTGCGTCTAGTCCACGCTAGTCACATCGCATATCATTATTTATTTAGGGTATTTCAGCTTTCCCCTTTTTCATCTCATTTTCTTTTTTTTGGAAACAATAAAGCTTGATGCTCGCGACATCTTTTTTTAAAAAACAAATCAAAAGAGTAAATCATTTTGAGTCGGAGATTCAAATTCCGATTTGATTCCCTCGTTCGTCAGTTTTTACCGCGAACACAACCAACTCCCTATTGGACAAGGGTGGTTGAACTCTGCCTGCTAAATCTCTCCATTTTTGGGCATACTCCTTGAACTTCTCGTCACGACCCATAGACATGCTTTGTAGTTGCATGCGGGTAGGTTCCAATTCAGCGTTGTACTGGTACTGCTTGTAGAAAGCATCTACTAAGTCATTCTAGGTATGAATGTGGGTACTCTCTAGCTGATAATACCACTCCAACTGAGTTCCGGATAAATTCTCTTGAAAGAAATGGATCCATAATTTCCTGTCTTCAGTATGAGGATGAATCTTCTGAACGTAGGACTTCAGATGTAGCTTCGGACAAGAGATGCCATCATACTTGGCAAAGGTAGGAACTTTGAACTTGCGGGGAATTACCATACTTGGAACAATACTCAGATCATCAAAGTTAAGCCCTTACATTTTCAGATTTTCCACAACATTCAGAAGGTCTTCAAGTTGCTTGTACTTTTCGTTGTCAGGATACTGCTTGCTCACATAGTCTTCCTCTTCGTTTTCAGACTCATGATGGCTTCCTTCATTGTTTTTTATGCTTCCCTCGGTTTCACCACTCTTGTCTAAGATTTCAAACCGGCTGATCACCTTAGCTGGGCCCCTGTGATTCCTTCCCATGTTGAGGATACCGGTGGTCTTCTTCTTTCTGGTGACGAGCTTCTTTAGATCTTTCTGGCCTTGGACCAAGTTGGTGAACATCTCATGGAGTTGAGAATTCTGAGCCTGGAGATCTTTGACAGTCTGTTCAAGAGCCATTTCTGCTGAAATAAACAGCGAGAGAATAAGAAAACCGATCTTCAATGTACTTGTTATGGAATGTTATGCCATGATATGCGATGTCATGCAATGCAATGTTTTCAAGGACCTTAGGAATTTAAATTTGTTAAACAACCACGAACAACCTTTTTTATTAGTTTACTTTTAGCAAGTACAAAAGAAAGTTTAAACAAATAAAAAGAAATTCCAAGACTTTAGGTCTCCCATAGGCGCTTCCTCTTTGTGTTGAAGTAGGTATTGATGCTTCGCTCCTCTTGAAGTAGCTTTGTCAACTCTAATACCTTCTTTTTGCTTGCATAATACTGAGCTTTGAATGTATCCATTTCTTCTCTAAGCTGAATCCAGGACCTCCTCAAGTCTTCGAAATTAGTAGGCATGTCTGGATGGAGAATGGTATAGGGTTCGTCACCTATAGCAACAGGTTCCATAACAACTGGTAGAATAGCTGTAAATGACATCATGAGGTTTTGAGCTCGAGCTCGCACCCATTTGAGGTAGGGTTCCCAAGGAATAAAATTTTTGTGTCCCAAAGTCTTGGTATCAGTCTTCTTTACCAAGCCCCAAGCGTGCACAAATCTTCGACGGTAGTTCTGGAGATCGTTTTCGTAGTCAAACATAGTGTCTTGGAGAAGTATATCATGAGGACCATCTCTTCGAGCATAGCCAAACTGACGTAGAGCTAGATAAGGGTTGTAAGTGATACCTCCCCTTATGCCAAGGAGCGGTACATTAGGAAATTCCCCACAATGCTCAATGAAAGTGAAGTCCTTTTGAGAGAAAAGACCCCAACGAATATCTGAATGAGAGAGTGACATCAGCCTTTGAGACCACTTCAACCTTTGCTCGTTCTTCATTACTGATTGAGGAAGGTGCGAAATAAACCACTTTGAAAGTAACGGTATGTAACACATGAGAGTTCCTTGTCTTTTGATAGTACGAGTGTGGAGAGAATGTAGAATGTCTCCAAGTAAGGTAGGAACAGGATTACGAGTGAGGAATATCTTGATGGCGTTCACGTCTATGAACTGATCTGGATTAGGAAATAGCACCAAGCCATAGATTAGCAATGCTAAAATGTCTTCGAATGCAAGGAAACTCATAGCCTTTAGGAATTCTCGAGCTTTCTTTATCAGAAACTTAGCAAGCAAACCCTTAACTCCGCTTCTTGTTTCCCAATTAGCTTCAATGATTGATCGCTTTAGATGTAACGTTGATGCGATGTCTTCGTATTTTAGAGCTTTTTCTGAAACGGTGAATGGCATCTGATCAAGGACAGGTATCCTAAGTAGCATAGAGAACTCTTCCAATGTAGGCACCAAATGATAATCTAGAATGTAAAGTAGTGATTTTTTGGATCGAAGAACTGGAATACGACGTGCATCATATCTTCTTCAAAGCCAGAGATAACCAATTCAAGTAGATAACCATGCCTTTTGATGAACTGAGCGTGATCGGGAACTTCTGAGACTAATTCTTTGAGTTAAGAAGGTATACCCACAAAGTTGATTCGGATAGTCTTTTTGGAAGCCATAACTCCTACAAAATAGAGCAAAGATAAATCCCTAGGTCCTTGAAATAGTTAGAAATGATATGATGTTATGATGTTATGATGTCATGTTTAAAACAAGTAGAAAGCACAAACAATTCACACAATAGCCCTAGCTTTAAGGCTTGCGTGAGGTATAGGTGTCTACCCTACCAAAGGTTAAGCGGGTTCAACATGTCCTATGATAGTAACCGGGTTCTAGGAATCTCATATCATTGATCTTTCTCGTAGGCTTTATTTCAATACGACTACCAAGTGGTCGACCGAAACATCCCGAAAAATGAATCTTAATGAGCGTAGCATCGAGTATCAACCAACCTCAGTCTGCACCGAAGCCGGCCATCTCACTACCTTCTAATGGCAAAGATGGGTCAATTAGGGTTCTAAAAGTTGAATTAGTGCTTATGACACCATGCAAACGCCAAATACTTTTCTCAACTAAAGATGAAGAGCATCGGGACATCCAAAGTGTTGCACTAACATAGCCATCATGTTGACCGTTTCGGTATACGCCTAACGGTCGCGACGATTTATTGCGACTTACCTAAGGAAACCTAGATCCGGGTATAGGATCCCCCACAAATATAATACTCTAGCAACCCTTAAAAGTAAAGCAGACAAATCAAACAATTAAAGTGATCTAAACCCTAAGGTAACCTCTCTTTAGGGTTTCCCTAGTAGAGTCGCCAGTTCTATAACACGGTGGGAGAACTGACTTGTTTGATTTTTGTTTTATCGCAAATATTGCGTATAGCAAGAGTTGCCACCGACTTTTCTTTTATCCAATTAAGGGAAGGCGAAAAGAACAGGAATAGACCTTCGTTAGATTTTGAGTAAGGGAGGTGGTTATGAAAAGGGAAGGTATTAGCACCCTTTTCATCCGTAGTTATTTACGGGCTCTTAATTGCTTAGCTCACTTTAATTGTTTATTTGTGTGTGTGTTTTAAAAGATTTTTGAAAAGATTTTTGAAAAGACATTTCACTTTGACCTCGTAATGATTCATACTGGAATGTATACGAAGTGTTTGGAAAAGTTTTGTTTTGGAAAAGGACTTTGTAATGATTCATGCTGGAATGTATACGAAGTGTTTTAAAAAGAAGATTTTTGAAAGTGTGAGGTGTGAAAAGTATTTTGAGCACGCAAAAGAGACTTATTACCTACTCAGAACGGTCGTTTCCTTGTTATTTTGCTTTCCTTTAGAATAAGGCTATCCATACCATTGGTTGATAGGTAACCTTATTCGTTGGATGTAAAAGGGACATTTGAAGGGACATCGGATGGTCATAGAAGGCATATTGTAAGGATATCTTAGCATATTCGTAGGGACGATCATCATTTTTCATAGGCAACAATCAAGGGACGAGATCATGTATTCGTAGGCAACATCGAGGGTCATCGAGGGACTATGATCTTTAATTCGAAGGGACTATGATGATATATTTGTAAGCGTCTTAGCTAAGATATCCCTACGTTCGAGGGACATGACCATTGTTTCGAAAGGCAACAAGAGAGGATACCCTAAGGGGGTGCATGTGTGAAGAATGTTTTGAATTCAGATATTTATCTTGAATTAGAGCGAGCTAAGTTGATTTTTATCTTACCATACGCGCCTAGTTACTAGCAGTTAATAGGTCCGGAAAATAAATTACGGAAATGTAAAGTGCGTAAAAGTAAATCCTACGCTATTACATGGCTTTGGGGCAGTTACATAATTCAGGAGTGCAAAAGTAAATGTCCTAATTATCTATTACATCCCATAAGCAGATACATAATGATAAAAGGAAAGCTCATAAAAAAACTATACATCCTGGGAGCAATTACAATAATATGCGGGAAAACAGATAATCAAACGAAAAATAGAAAAAAAAAGTTAAGTTAGTAAAAAGTTTTTAGGTTAGTAAAAAAAAGAAGTTTGATTTCAGTTAACCTAATTACTAAGTGAAAATCGGATGAATCAGAAACCCTAATTCTAATTGATTTTAATTAATAAAAGAAATTTAATTTAAATTAAATGATTAACCTAAATTAAACTAATTAAATTATTTAATGTAATTAAGAAGAAAAAAAATTAATTGTGAAACTAACCCCAATTAAGCTAATTGTTTAACCTAATTACTAATTAATTAATTAAATGAAATAATTAAGAAAAATAGAAGAAAAAAATAATTAGAAGAAAAAAGTAAAGAAAATGGTTTCCTGTCAGAGCTTCTGAGGGCGTCCAAAAGCTGGAGCTTCTGGAGGTGAAACTTCTGAGGGCGTCCAGAAGTTGGAGCTTCTGGAGGTGAAACTTATGAGGCGGTCCAGAAGTTGGAGCTTCTGGAGGTCCTGCTTATGAAGGGGGTCCAGAAGCTAGAGCTTCTAGGGGTTCTGCAACAGAAACGCGCCAAAGTGTCATCTTCTTCGTTTGAATTTCAAGACCTATACCAACGGATTTGTTGTATCCTTTGCCTACGGATTTTAGTTCGTAGCTATAGCACCTGCAAATTCAAACTTGACAAATACCAAAGATAAATTAGATATGACACCATGGATCGATTGGAATTGATCCACTGAACACGACCATGCCCTTAGTTTAGTCTAATTTTGGCTAAATCAGAGAACCCCAATTTGAAGGTCAAAACCCTAGCAATGGCAGATCCTCGTTCCTGCATCTAGACTTGAATCAAACTATCCATAAAGCATCGAAACATCAATACAAACAAAAATATATGATCAAATTCAATTAAACAAGCATGTATGTGTGAAATTGAAAACTGAAAATATGTATGGAAACCGAAACTCCGATTTTACGTTTTAGGAGCTTTGGCGTGCTTGCATGGGTCTGGAATGGTTCAGAGGATCACTAGGAAAATGTTTGAATGCTTGGAATGGCCTGGATCGAAGCAAAACTTTGGCTGCAAGTTGCTTGAAACACACAGTTTTTTGAAGCTTTTTTAGGGTTCTTGGAGGTTCGAATTTCGTCCTTGTGGCATCTGGAATCCGTGTGTATATATACTATAATGAATTAGGTCAAGAATCATGATGAAAATATATGCCAATCAATGAGAAAATATTTGATTTGGAATGAAACCAAATATTGCCTTTTTTGATCAAATTTCAATCAATTCTCTTGCCAATCTCAATAATTTCGAAAATGACAGCTTATATGGCTTGCTTGGACCTCAAGAATGAGAGAAAATCATTCTTGCATTTAAAATTTGATTTTATATCTTTTATTTTAATTAAATTGGTTTTAAATGAATAAAAATTCAAAATAAATAAAAATAAAAGATAAAAAATGTGGCCTAGGGCTTGGAGGTTCAAATCCAGATAAGAAACAAGTTTGAATCAAGAAAAGTTAACCCATTTAGAAAAAAATTTATTTTCTCAAGTATTTCTCTTTATGCACCTCCTCAAAAATGCTCAACTTGCACACTTGTATCTTGCTCAATTTTTAACATTTTTGGGTGTTCTTGGACTTTTTAGAAAGCTCAATATGTCTTCTAAAGAGCCCTTTTGGTTTCATCTTCTTTGAAATTTCCATGCTCATGGAAACTTCTTTGAAAAAAGATGACATTTTGTTGACTTTTTAAAAAGGACCTGTAATTTTTTGATCCATAACTTCCAAATGATGCATTTCTAGCCCAAGCTTGTGAGACATGAAGTTGTAGAGAATTGAATTCCCTTTAAAATGAGCTTTTATGGAAAAATTTCTGATAAAGTATGTGAAAGTTATGCCTGGTCAAAGTTCTATTGACTTTTTGTTAAAAAAATCCTAATTTAGAAACTTTGACTTTTGATCAAATCTTGACTTATCTTTATGAATCATGATCAACCCTTGATCAAATGATGAATATAACTTCAAAATATTGATGTTGACCAAAAATTATGAAGTTTGACTGTATGTTGACCACCGTTGACTTTTTGTCCAATACAATTGATTTTCAACCATCTGAGTAACTAGATGAGCAATTTTGACTTGTTGGGATTGAAAGTTGAAATGGTAATCCCTTGAAGCATATGATGAGGTATGATGACCACTTGAAACATTGGAAATCCATTTTTACTTTAGAGGAGCAAAACCCTAGTTTAGATTGATTGCTTAGGAGAGGGTTTGTCTGGTCAACCCCTGTGGAATCCTTGAGTATGGAGTTGTGGATTGTCTAGAGAAGTAGGAGGGAAAATTTTGGGGTATAACAATGATGTCCATTTTTGCATATTTCATATAGGATATCATGGAAGTCTTTATGAACGACTTCTTTGTATGTGGGAAAAGTTTTAAGGGATGCTTGTCAAACCTAGAAAAGGTAATGGAGAGATGCGTACAAGTAAACCTAGTGTTGAACTGGGAGAAATGCCATATCATGGTGAAGCAAGGAATTGTACTTGGACACATAGTGTTTGAAAAGGGGATTGATGTAGAAAAGGCTAAAATTGATGTCATAGAGAACCTCCAACCCCCAAAAATAGTAAGAGAAATAAGAAGTTTCTTAGGACACGCCGGATTCTACCGACGATTCATAAAAGATTTCTCGAAAATTTCTAAACCGCTGACCAACCTCCTGATGAAAGAGATTTCGATGATGATTGCCTAAAGGCATTTGAATAGTTAAAAATGGCCCTTATATCTGCACCAATCATGCAACCACCTGATTGGAGAATACCATTCGAAATAATAAGTGATGCAAGCGAATATGCAGTAGGTACAGTCCTAGGACAAAGAAGAGACAAAAATTTCCATGCAATATACTATGCAAGTAAAACCTTGGACGTTGCATAGATAAATTACGCCACTAAAGAAAAGGAACTCCTGATTGTCGTTTTTGCATTATATAAATTTTGTTCCTATCTAGTAGGTGCAAAGAAAATTATCTACACTGATCACGCAACTATTATATACTTATTAGCCAAACACGATGCCAAACCAAGACTATTGATATGGATATTACTTTTGGAATAGTTTGATTTGGAAATAAAATATAAGCCAGGCTCTAAAAATCTAGTAGCTTACCATCTATCTAGGATGGAAAATCTTAAACCCAAAGAGATTCCTATCAATGATGATTTTCCTTATGAACGCTTGATAGCCCATATGGAATCTGAAAACACCACTGAGGAATTCCCTGAATTTTATAACAATAATGAGACAACTAAAGAAGTGGAAGCAGTATCTACTCAGATCTCACTGCAATGGTACGCTGACTATTGCAACTTCTTAGCAGCGAGAGTTCTTCCACCCGATCTAACTTATCAACAAAAGAAGAAATTCTTTCACGATCTTAAGCACTACTATTAGGACGAGCCCTTAATATTCAAGCGAGGCGTCGATGGTATCTTCCATTGATGCGTTCCAGAAAGTGAAGTAGAGAACATAATTTCTAATTTTCATTAATCCCCTTATGGGGGACATGCTAGCACCTCAAAGACCTGCGCAAAAATCCTATAAGCTGGCCTCTATTGGCCTAATCTATGGAAAGATGTCCATGTTACAATTATAAAATGCGACCGGTATCAACACACTGGTAATATATCAAGGCGCAATGAGATTCCTCAAAAAGACATTCTAGAAGTAGAAATGTTTGACGTATGGGGGATTGACTTTATAGGACCTTTCCCATCTTCTTTTGGAAACAATTACATACTTATTGCAGTCGATTATGTATCTAAATGGATAGAGGTTGTAGCCTCACCAACAAATGATGCACAAGTGTTAATTAGGCTATTCAAAAACATAATATTTCTTAGATTCGGTCTGCCGAGACTAGTCATCAGTGATGGTGGCTCTCACTTCATTTCCAAAATTTTCGATAAACTCTCACAAACAAGTGGGAAATTGGAACTCTTTAACATACAGATTAAGCAAATACTCGAGAAAAATGTTGCCACATCTAGGAAAGACTGGTCGTCTAAGATACATAGAGCATTGTGGGCATGTAGAACAGCTTACAAGACACCCATCAGAACTACACCTTTCAAACTAGTTTATGGTAAATCCTGGAATCTACCACTGGAAATCGAGCATAAAGCTTATTGGGCCATAAAAGCCCTAAATATAAGTTACAAAGTCGTTGGAGAAAAGATAATTATATACATCCATGAATTAGAATAACTTAGGCTAGATGCATACGAGAATGCCAAGATCTACAAAGAACGAACTAAGAAATGGAACGATAGACGCATCTCTAGGAAAGAATTCAATGAGGGTGATATAGTACTACTGTTTAACTCTAGACTTAAACTTTTTCTGGGAAAACTTCGATTTAGATGGTCAGGACCCTTTGAAGTTATTAAAGTATTCCCAAGTGACGTTGTTGAAATTAAAGGAAAAGCAAGTGATCCGTTTATTATAAACGAAAAGCGTTTGAAGCACTACCATTGCATCGAAAACAGAGACTACTCAGCTAGTTTGAAACTCATACATCTACCAGCTGACTCACCAAACTAACTTTTCGATTTTTAAAATAGTTCGAGCTTTCGACGTTAAACAAAGTGCTTTATGGGGGCAACCCACAAGTTTTTTTTAAAATTTTATTACCTAAAAGTTTTTAATTTATTTTTCTTGTATATTTTTCTTAAAATTTTATAAAATTTTTCCTATTCTTTTCTTTTTCTTCTTTTCAATTTAAAAACTATTTTGTTTTACTTTCAAGATTCACACCACTGCTTCACTAATTTTAGCTATGGATTATTCTGATAGTATGCTAGTTGCCTTCGTGAGCGATGCTCAACAAAGGCGTTATGAGATTCTTGTTCAGAGAGAGTTGTATCATACCATTTATGCACATGATCCCATATTGTCAGCATTGGGTATTCGGGAGAGTGTCCGCTACATGTTTAACTAGATTGGTTGGGATTATTTTATTCATCATCAGCAGCCTACCTACCGCAACCTGACACTGGAGTTCCTTAATTCCTTGCACTATATTCCTGATATTGGTTTAGGATTGGCTAGAGGAGTAGTTTCCTACAAATTGTTTGGTTTCACTCACAGGTTCACCACCCATGAACTTGCTTCTCTATTGGACTTCCCTATTAGTATAGATGTTGTCATTGAGATTCCAAAGGACCGTTTTATGGATAGCCAGCTTGATTATTTTTGGGGAGAGATATCTGATCTACGATAGGAGAGCTCTATTCCTATAAATTAATCAGAGATTCATAACCCCACCATTAGGTATTTCCAAATGATTCTAGCATTTACAATATTTGGAATACCTCAGAATGATACCTTAGTGTCCAAGGAAGAGTTGTCTATCATGTTTTGTGTATTTCAGTCTAGACCGATAGTTGGTGCTTCATTTATTCTAGCTAGCCTCTAAAGTATTGCCCAGGCTACCCATGGCCTGATTTGTGTTGGTGGCTTAGTGACAATGATTGCTAATGCCTTATTTTTGAAAGAGCCATTGTCCCGTCTGAACCCCTCTGGTGATTTTATTCCACTTGACCTGTCCCTTTGTTTTAATGTTGGTATGATCAGACATTTAGAGTTGAATAAGTTTCAGTTGTTGATATATCATGAGTCAATCTACTACTTCACTATGCCTGACATTGCGAGATCTAGTGTGCATGACAAGAAGAATTGGATTTATGATTTACAAAGAGTGGATGAGAATGATATTGAAGAAGAAGAATCTGATCCCTTGACACCACCACATTATTATGACCCTCCGGTAGGATTGGAAGAGTCTGACCTTGAGATTGTCGAGGCTTGTCCCGTGACACCGCCTCGGCTTGACTACCATCTAGCTTGGGACCCACCTACAACATTTGCTGCAACCGCTGTCCATGCTCCTCAGATTGATCACGGTGCTGCTATGATAACACGAAACTATACGGCATATTTAGTTTGATTTTAACATTAATTGTTTCATTATGTTATTATAATTATGTTTTATTTCGATATTATGCAGGTATTTTGTAATGTTTTCACGTATTCAAATTAATACAAGCCAACATGGTGCAAGGAGAAAAAGGGGTGTAATTGAAGTAAGAAAAACCACAAATTATGAAAGGAATGAAAGCCCAAGAGAATGCCGATCACGTGAAGCCAAAGTGTGGCCCACCACAAGGAGTGTGACGACCGTCACACCCCCTCTCAAATAGTGTGCTGATCGGCACGGGTTTGGTGGGGTCACATGAAGCTTATGAAGAACGTCACAATTGGAATAGTTACGTGTTCCTGTATTTTCTCCTACAAAATTGAGTGTTATCTATATTTTCTCCAACTATGAAGGCACATTATGGAAGCAGTTACAAGCCGAGATTGTCACTGAGCAGTTACCAAGACCTAGTATAAATAGAGAGCTCCATGTTGTGACAAAGGTTCTGAGTTTTTTCCATAGTTTTTATGCAGTCAAGTTTCCAATATTCTCTCGTTCAAGCCTGCATTTTCCTTTCGTTAGTTTTAGGAAGATACATTTTCTCACAATAGTTTCTACACTAGAAACTATTATGTAACTTTTACAGGATATATCCTTACGTTAGTTATTTCCTTGTTTAGTTAATTTAGTTAATTGTTTCGAAGAACAAATCCAGCCGGCTTGTGGTGGAGTGTTCCAGTACATGAAGTTTGTCTCTGTTTCCATTTTTCTTTCAATTATTTTAGGTTTCTTTAATTGCTTTAATATTTATAATATATTGTCTGCATGAAAATTATTAATATGTTGTTATCTGCTATGTTGTTATTTTCTATCTATTATTCTGCTCTGAAGACAAATACTATGTATAGCTAGATTTCGTAGATATCGGTATATAGGTTAATCGAATTAAGGGATCCGAATTAAATTGGCCAAATATTATTTTATAAAAATTACTTTTTCTGGTTTTTGTTTTCAATTATAATTTTAGAAAGGTATGTTACAGAAGTAAAAATCAGATAAAGGTTAAAAATCAATAGAGATGAAGTTTGAGATTTTCAACTAGATAATGATTACTAGGCATTGGTTTTAAAAACAGCGGGAGCACTTTAAAATGAATTAGGTTCTATTTAATTTCAAAAATTGTTTTTAAATTCAGCGGGATAGCGGAAACGTACATTAGGGTTCAATAGCATAATCTAAGTCAATAAAACAGAAGTTTGATATAGGGATTTTTAAATGAATTTTGCCTACTGAATAAATGAATTTCCTTTAATCGAAAAATTGGCCAACAAACCTTCGAATCACCTAAAATAGATACGTGCATACCAATATCCTTTTAATTCATATTTCAACTAGATTTAAATTTTATTTCCCAAAAATTCCCCCAAATCAATTAATAGTTAGCTTTAGCATTACACTGTAGGTTTAAAATACGATAAATCGATTTATAGTCCTTGTGGGTTCGAAAATCTTTTAAAACTACACGATACGACTGTGCATTTGCAGTCAGTATAATTCCTAGACTCTTAAAGTCGCGATCAAGTTTGGCGCCGTTTCTCGGGACTATTAAAGGCAATATCGTAACTCTATTGTTACGAAGTATAGACTAAAGTACCAAATACCATTCTTTCTATTGTATGCCAAATAATCGAGCGTTATCTCAGATTAAGACGACGAATTCAAGAATACCGTTTTCTCAACAATCTTTCTCGACTAATCTTCCTGATATTTCAATACCTGAATTAGCTGAAGAATCAAAGATGCTTGAAGAAGCACAAACACCACCCCATCCTCTTAAGGATTATGCAGTTTCGTCTCAAGCGGAACCTCACAAAGGCATTGTTGCTCCCACTATCGCTCGAAACAATTTCGAGCTGAAACCTTCGCTACTTTCTACCATACAATAGAACCAGTTTTATGGATCTCCTACAGAGGACCCGAACCTCCATCCACCATTGCTTGTGCAGTACGCGGACATTATAAAAGCGAATGGTGTTGATCGGAAAAATAGCAAGTGTACTATTTTGTCGATGTAGTTTTAGTGATTTTTAACTCACGAATATCGATCTCAAGGATTGCAAAGCAAATACGAAATATCAGTCCTATCAAGTAGACAAAAACTAGAAGTTTGTTGTTTGAAAAATTCTCTACACAAGGCAATGTAAAATAAGTAACTTTCTTTTAATTAAACAAGCTAGGGGCTGGTTCGTTCAATTTGGCCTATAAAGGTTATTATTCCCAATTTCTTTCAGAAAAACATATGTTACTTCAATTATCAGCCTCTATAGTGTTTTTCCTAAGTCCTTAGAGAAAAACCCTTGAACATGCAAATTAATCCCTATACCCAAGAAGAATAATAATGCATTCAAGTAAATCAATATCAAGGTCATATATGATAATCATAGGGTATCCCTAGTCCTAGGAGATATCTACTATAATCAAATTATACACAAACCCTAACAAATATAGTCTTATATTCATCAGTCATAAGTCAATCTCAATTGTTCCGAAAGAGAATGCATAAAATCATTGTATAATTAAATTGAAGAAACTTAATATCTGAATTGAAAAACTAAGGATTCATAACCATTACAAGATCCAAATTAGAACCAACCCCTAGCAAGTGGGGAATTTAGTTATTCATAGAATTCAAGATTAACAAATTAAAAGGAATTGACATTACAAGAACTTAGACTTTGATCTTCAATGGTGACACCTTGAAGTTCTCCGTCAGTCGTCACCTTGCTTCTCCAATCCAATTTGTCCTCCAATCTCTATTCTTCTCCCATCAAAAGATACCCTCTTTCTTGACCTAAAGATGTCTTTATAGTGTCCTCTCTCTCTGCCCCCAGCCAAGTGTCAAAAATACCCTTAATGAATTAACTTGGATGTACAAAAAATCAGAAATTTGAATCAGCACGCGCTCCGAAACACGGGCCGTGTTCCTGCACACGGGCGCCCGTGTTTCCCTTCTGTGCAAACACACTTCAGCTTGCTTGATCAACACGGTCCGTGTTCCTGCACACGGGTGACCGTGTGCAGGCTCTGTTTCTGGCCCAAAATCCACTTTCCAGGCACTTTTCAACACGGGCCGTGTTGCTACACACGGGGGCCCGTGTTGACCTCTTACAATTGCTTTTTCCGGCTCCATTTCATCCGCCTGTGCGCGCCAAAAGTTCCTATTCACCCATGTATCAACCTGAACATCAACACTACCAAGCACAGCATAAAATGGTACTTTTTTAACACTTAAAGGACAATAAGACACAAAGACATCACACAAAAAGAAATACGAAAACTTACTCTAAACATACGTGCAACTACCGTTTAGTGTTACCAAACTATGAATTCTTGTCGGAAAAAGGTGCGAAAACTTACTAGAAATGGTGACCGATCACAACCCCACACTTATCTCATTGCTTTTCCTCAAGTGATGTATTGAGGCGAACAAAGGTCACCAACAAGATCCCTTCCTCCACAACACCCTCACTTCACAATCTAGTCCATGGCATCTTCCGTCAATCTTTCCACCACATTTCCACCTCCGAGCACTATTTTACCTGCAAGCTTTTCACATTCTCACAACATCTCTCCGGGTTAAACTGTTTACACTCACAGTATCAAGGTATGCATATTACTTTTAACTTTGAATAAATTCTCTAATCACTACACACAGATCACACACACATTCATGAGGTCTTTGGGATGTAACGTGGCTTAGGTTTGGTGGGATAAACAAAGAACGGGATGACAAAGGGTTTTGGTGCTCGGCATTCCTGTAGGGTCCATATTTCTGCTCTTAACGACCTTGAATCGTAAGTATGGGGGTAAAGACTTCCGACTCTTGATTTCAGCTTTTTAGAGTCATTCTAAAGGAGTTTCCAATAAGTGGGCAAGTGTCAAGGGTATTTCCTTTGATTTTCTTATTCTTGAAATACTTTTGTTTTTCTTTTGGATTTCCACAACCTTTTCTCTCTTTTTTTTTCCTTCTTTTTTTTTCTTTGCACTTGCCCCTTACTCAATGATACATTACCCCACACTTAGATTCTGTCACACATTTATAAGATGAAAACACGAATGCCGAGCGATAACATGAACGGTGAAAAGGTGGTAACATGACTAGCAATATGAACAAACAAAAGAAAATGGCTCAAGGGGGGTGACTATGGATACAATGCATACAGGATGGTTTAGAAAGGCTCGGGGTTACAGAAAGAACTTGCCTCAGTGTATGCTTTCGTGGTGTGTTTGTGTTAAGAGAAAATACGCAAAATCAAAGTGAATAACGCCATACCGATGAACTCTCATATGGAATCACGAATTTGGCTCAGAACCTCACCGGTGGGTTTAGCTTGCATGCTCCACAGTGCTGGTGGTGTCATGCAATTTCTCTTTCAACTGCAAAAATGCCACAACACTCTATTGATCAATGTTGATGCTCTGGATTGTGTTAACTTCCCTGGTGCCTGTGGAGATTAAGTGTGGTGTGTGTTGTTCAACCACTCACTGTTAGCTTGCTCCCTTCCGACTTCTATCAATCACCTGGTAACACCCTGACGCATTGGACTACTTAAACACAAATTAAAACAAACAAAGATGCAACAAATCAAATAAATCGACTGAACGAAACTAAACAATAAATAATCAAGCAAACAATAAAATAAAATAAAACCTCCCCCACACCTGAACTAAACATTGACCCCAATGTTTAAATTCAAGTGCGACGGAGACTACCTGCCTACTGAGGTGGTGGAGGAGGGTCCTGTGGGAATTGCAACATGAGACGTCGCAACATAGTCTGGACGTCGTCCACCACAGTTCCTTGTCTGAACAACTCAACACCTTGCCGCGTCTGTTCGGTGCGTATGGCACCAATTTCAGTTTGCACCCACCCCCACTGATCTGAGGTCATAGAGGAGGATCCGGCATACTGTTGGTTGAATTGCGGGTGCTGCTGGTCAGGATGGCCCGGAGCTTGAACGTCATCCTCCATTTCATTACCTGAAAAATTTTGACCACGTGGAGGAATTTCTCCTAGGTTCATACCTGTAGCTACATATAACCAATTAGCACGGTTTGCCACAGAAATACAATGAGGTGCCGGTAGTGACATAATGTGTTGCTCATGAATCACCAGGGAGTAATACCCGGGTTGCACTACGATCATCCTTTGATTGACAAGAGTAGTCATGTCAATCTTCTTTCCCGGTATGGAGGGTTCCTCTATTAGAGCCGACTATAATTCAAGTAATCACCCGCCATGTAACCATTCCTCCTATCGATATATCTCCATTTGAAGCATGACCAACTTGTTTCAAATGGTTGGCAAGAATGCCGCCACATTCACCCTTCCTACCTCCAAGATACTATGTAATGTAAACAAACCTCTTCGCACACCCCGTGCTATCTCCCGCCCAAACAAAGTAAACGCTAAACCTTTTCGGGCATATTCAAGCAAGGATTATGAATCCCGAGGCCTTGGCGTAACTAGGATTGTACCCACTTTTCCGAGATGGCCTCCCAAAATTCAAAGTAGGGAATGTCTCAAAGGGGCCCCGGTCCGATGATGGCAATTTAAGGGCAGCCCCACCTCTTCTACGGTCGACTTATCGGTTCCCAAACATAAAGAACTCTAAATCACCGTAATACCCCATCTCGGCCCATTCCACTTGTGTTTCGCTTTAAATTCAACCGTGCTCAAAATTCAAGAGTTAGGCCCTCAAAGGTAGGTGCCTCAAAAAGCATAACGACAACATTCCGATGTTATGAAACATACGGAACACCTCATCCTTAAGGCCTAACTTAACCAAGGTATCTTCACAAATATAGCGGGTCGGGAGTAACTTACCGAATCAAAACATCATACCTTTGTTTGTACTTAGGGTCAAGGTAATACCGTGGGGTTGTCATCCGCATCCTATTTTGTCCGGATGCCCGACTCAGTAGCGGCGGGTCTTTGCCTTGGTTCGGATGGTCCGCGAAATCATCTCGCCCCATCGAACGCGGATTACTCGCTTTGAGGCATGATGATGTTCCTGCACAAAGAAGAGAGAACAAAACACAAACCACAACACACAAAATTCAAAATTAAAATTGCCCAAAATTAAAATCTAAAACGGTGAAAGTGTAGAGCATGAAGAGTAGAACAACTTTAATAAAAGCACTTTGGTGTTTTGATGAGTGGGTGATGGTGTAAAAGTGAGTTGTTTAGCTCTTGAGGCTAGGTTTCAATGGAGGAGAAGAGTGAAAAGTGGGAGAATGAAGTGAGAGAAAGGTTATAATGGAGGTTTTATTTAGGTGGGGTCCACTTAAAATCAAAGAAGATGAAATTGCAAAAGTCACGCCCGTCACACGGTCCGTGTAGGAACACGGTACCGTGTGAAAGCTCGCCTTGCACTTTTTTTTCTTTTGCGCTTGTGGTCAGGATCAACACGGACCGTGTGCCAGACACGGGCACCCGTGCCTCGATATACACCAATTTTGAATTTCCTTAATGCTTTTGACCAAGTTCGCTACCGATCCAAGTCTTACACCATCCTACAAAAATACAATAAAATAACACAAAACACAAGAAAACGTTAAAGTAAAAATACGAGGTTGCCTCCTACGAGCGCTTCGCTTAACGTCGCATGGCTCGACGGACTCCACCTCGCGGTGAGACGAAATGATCAATGGCTCCGGTACTTGTCTGTATAATAGGGCTTCAACCTTTGGCCATTCACTTTGAAGACATCCTCATTGTTCGGATTTTTAATCTCAACGCGCCATGGGAATACCGTCGAACTACAAACGGACTGCACCACGGACTTCAACTTTCCAGGAACAGTTTAAGCTCGAATTGAACAAGAGCACCAACGGCCTTCCCAAAACTCTTTCTTGTATTCTCTGATCATGCCATTTTCGGGTCTGCTCTTTATACATTTTAGCATTCTCATAGGCTTGATCACGAAATTCCTCTAGCTCATGGAGTTGAAGAATTCTTGATTCACCCGCTTTAGCCAGATCATAATTCAAGAATTTTGTAGCCCAGAATGCTTTGTGCTCAAGTTCAAGCGGGAGGTGGCAAGCTTTTCCATAAACTAGTTGATACGGGGACATTCCAATGGGAGTCTTGAACGCCGTTCGGTATGCCCATAATGCATTATCCAGTTTAATCGACCAATCCTTTCTTGAAGAATTGACCGTCTTCTCCAGTATCTGCTTAATCTGTCTATTAGAGACTTCCACTTGTCCACTTGTCTGCGGGTGGTATGGCGTAGCGATCTTGTGCTTGACATTGTACTTCTTCAGCATACTTTCCATCAACTTGTTTAAAAAGTGGGTGCCTTCATCACTGATTAATGCTCTAGGCACCCCAAACCTCGAGAAGATGTTGTTCTTTAGAAAAGTAACCACCACCTTAGCATCATTCGTGGGTAGTGCAACTGCCTCAACCCACTTGGAAACATAGTCTAACCACTAGGATATAATTTTTCCATAAGATGGTGGAAGGGACCCATAAAGTCTATCCCCATACATCAAATAGTTCAACCTCAAGCATCCCTTTCGTGGCATCCGATTCCTCTTAGAGATGTTCCTGCTCATGGCACCTATCACACTCCTTTACCATCCGTTGTGCGTCTCGAATAAGGTAGGCCAATATAATCGATTGCAGGACTTTTGCACCGTTCGCTCCACCGAAATGCCCACCATATTCGAGTTGTGGCACGCCTAAGGATATCTTCTTGCTCCTCTTCCGGACACATCTCCGAACCAATCCATCCACACCTCTTTTGTACGTGAAAGGTTCGTCCCATAAGTAGAACCTGCAATCATGCAAAATTTCTTTTTCTTGTTATAGTCAAAATCATCGTGAATAACATTACCTACCAAGTAGTTTGCATAGTCGCAAACCAAGGGATCCCCATCACACGAGGATTCGCTCACAATGAATTCATCCTTGATGGGGTGTGTGGCTCCGTCTCCACTATTGGTGACATCCGGATAGATGATCGCCCACGTGTTTTCACACCCTTTATCCCGAATCTCTAGATCAAATTCTTGCAATAGCGGGATCCATCGAAGAGCCTCGGCCGCCTCCTGCTTAGAAAACAAGTATTTTAAAGCATGGTCAAGATAAACAATTACCTTCGTCCCCAAAAGATAGGACTGAATTTGTCGAAGGCATACACAATCGCTAATGTCTCTTTCTAGTTGCATAATTCATTGGGCGAATTCAAAACATGACTTGCATAGTAGATTACATGCAAGAGCTTTTCTTTTCTTTGCCCAAGAACTCCTATCGCTATGTCGCAGATCGCACATGATCTCAAAGGGTAGAGACCAACAGAGAAATAACTGTGGGCGGTCACCAATTTATTCTTCGTAGTGAAGGCTTCCCACACTTTGCATCGAATACAAACGGAGTGTCTTTCACTAACAAACTTGTCAATGGTTTTGCAATCTTCGAGAAGTCTCTAATGAACTGCGGTAGAATCCGCGTGTCCCAAGAAACTCCGATTCCTTTCTCATTCACGGTGGGGTAAATTGGCAATTACCTCCACTTTAGCTTTATCCACTTCAATTCCTCGATGAGAAATTTTGTGGCCTAGCACTATCCCTTCTTTCACCATAAAATGGCACTTTTCCCAATTGAGGATCAAATTGGTCTCACGACATCTCTCCAATACCATTGATGATTCACCAAACATTCATCAAAAGAAGGTCCAAACACCGAAAATTCATCCATGAACACTTCCATGTTCTTCTCAAGCATGTCATCAAAATGGATGTCATACACCTTTGAAAGTAGCTGCATTGCACGTCCGAAAGGCATTCTCCTATATGCAAAAATACCATAAGGACATGTGAAAGCGGTCTTCTGGTCTTCTCTGAGCTACCGCAATTTGGTTGTAGCCCGAATACCCATCCAAAAGCAATAATAATCATGTCCCGCCAACCTTTCCAACATCCGATCAATAAGAGGTAGCGGAAGTGATCCTTCCCGTGGTCGTGTTCAATCTTCGTAATCTATGCACTCTCCACCGTAATGCGTAGTCGGAATCACTCATTCTTCTCATTCTTTATGACATTGTTCCTCCTTTCTTTGGCACGACATGTACAAGACTTACCCAAGAGCTATCGAGATGGGGTAAATCAAGCTGATCTAGCAATTTCACCACCTCCTTGCACACAACCTCTTTCATAGTGGATTGAGTCTCCTCTCGGTTGTACTACGGTTTCGATCATCTTCCATTAAGATTTTATGCATGCACACGGTGGGGCTAATTCCTTTAAATCCTCAATTGCCCTAACGCACTCTTGTGCTTCTTTAGACTTCGCGCCTTCTTCTTGTATCTCTTTCAAGGACTAATTGATAATAGCAGGCATTTCTCGAGTCAAGAAAAATGTATTTCAAGTTTTCGTAATCGCTTCAACTCTATCCCTTTTTACTTCCTTATTTTCTTCGAAGATGATGGTTGGCGTAAGTCTTCCCACCGTGTGGTCCAGCTTATTCCATTTTGATTGAACTTCCATCATGTCTATGACTTCTTCCTTTTCATCTGCTTTCTTCATTTTTCTCAAGATCGATTAACTCAACACCCTTTCAAGAGGTAATTCAGGTGACAGACAATCTATGGATGTGATAAAAACTGTATCCAGCACTTCAATGTTCTTGCTTGTCCCTATCTCTTCTTTAAACCGCATTGAGTCTCTAACATTAATTTTCAAAACCTCATCATAGACTTTGAGTGTCATCGTTCCTTCTTCCATGTCTATCATCACCCGTCCAGTTTCAAGAAAAGGTCTTCCCAAAATTATGGGGATTTCCTCATCTTCAGGCATGTCCAGAACAACAAAATCTACAGGAAAAACAAACTTGTCAATCCTTACCAAAACATCAGTTGCAATCCCATGCGGTTTTTTCATCGAGTTGTCCGCGAATTGCAAAGTCATTCTTGTATCTTTTACAGAATTGATACCCAGCTTCTTGTATATTGAGAGTGGCATGAGACTCACTCCTGCACCAAGATCAATGAGAGCCTTTTTAAATGTTCGGTCACCTATTTCACAGCGAATAGTGGCTGCACCTCTATCTTTCTTTTTCTGAGGAATCTTTAGTCCCTGTAGAATAGCACTACATCGTTCAGTTAGCACCACTGGTTCAGTTTCAGTGGACCGCTTCTTTGATATGATGTCCTTCATGAATTTTGCATAAATAGGCATTTGTTCTAAAGCTTCAGAAAACGGAATGTTTATCTCCAGCTTTTTGAACAACTCCAAGAATTTTTCAAAATTCTTCTCATTGGCATCCTTCTTCTTGGCTCTTGCTGGATAAGGAAGAATAACCTTAGGAGTTGAATCCTTAGGTTTTTCTTTTTCCACCACCGGTGTTGTTACCTCTTCAGCTTTCTCCTTGTTCTCACAAATCTCAAGATCCACTTCAAGCAACTCTTCCTCAATTACCTCTTTCTCAGCATCTTCAACAGCTTTACCTCTTCTGGTTACTACGGCCTTCACTCCCTGGTTGTCCCTAGGATTTGTCACAGTTGAGCTAGGCAACCCACCAGGTGCTTGTACATTCGCCAATTGCTGCGCTATTTGTCCCATCTGGACCTCTAGATTTTTAATAGAGGCTGAAGTATTCTTGTGATTATTCCTGGTCTCATCTTGAAACTGAATGTTGTGAGCTGCCATTTTTTCAATAGCTAACTCCCAATCCGCTTTCTTTGGAGCCTGTTGTTGTTGCTGCTGTTGATTTTGGTATTGTCCCTGACCTTGCTGCTGAGTGTTCCCTTTTTGGTCTCTCCACCCAAAGTTTGGATGGTTCCTCCAACCAGGATTATATGTGTTGGAGTACGGGTTGTTCTCGCTTGAACTTGATTTCTTCAACTGCTGAGGAGGAAACAATGAGTCATCAAATGAGGTCTCCTGATAAATATCACAAACAACACTTTGGGTTTGTTGTATCCTACTTTCGAGTGGTGATATTCATGGCTTTTAACTTTTTCTCCACTTCTGCAGCTATCTTCTCTTCCATCTTGAGTTGCTTGTTTGCATCCAATTTCAAGTCTATCGCTCCTTCTGGTTTGCTAGCAACTCTGTCATATAATTCCAAGTGTTCGTTGGCAGCGATTGCTTCAATAATCTTCTTGATACCAGTGGCTGTTGAGAAGTTAGATGAGCCCCCGGATGCTGTGTCAATCAGCTGCTTCGTTGGAATTCTCAACCCATTAACAAAAGTTTGCATTTGTTCAGTGTGATCTAGATTATGCGTTGGGCACGCCACAAGAAGTCTCTTGAACCTCTTAAACGAGTCGCCCAGTGATTCACCCTCCTTTTGTTTGAAATTCAGTATTTCATGTCTCTTCCTAATGAATACTGAAGTTGGAAAATATTCATTCAAGAAAGCGGTTTCCATCTCTTCCCATGTTGTGATGCTACCAGCTGGAAGAGAATAGAACCATTCTTCTGCTTCATCGGCCAATGTGAATGGGAACATCCGCAACTTTTTCTGCTCTTCAGTATGACCATCTATCTTCAATGTGGTGCTCATAGTCAGAAAACGTTGCAGATGCTTGTTTGCATCTTCATTCACCCTCCCAGAGAAGGATCTTCTTTCTAGCTGAGTGACAGTGCTCGGGTGGAGCTGAAAACTAGGAACATTCACCGGTTGGTTGACAATGGTGTATCTACTAGCTGGTGCATTGGTTGCTCCGTAGTCACCCAACAATCTCTCTTGTGGAGGATTGTCTCCCATAGTGTCCGAAAGTGTGTCTGTCTCCGAGTCAGATTCTTCTGAATGAACAAATACTTCTTCCTCTCTCGTCTGATTATCTCTTTCGCGGCCTTGCTTTTCTAGCCTTCTTCCACGGCGTGAAGCGTTCTTTCTATCTCTGCGTCAAAAGGAAATTCTGCTGAGGCCTGACCTCGCATACAAGATTAGACAAAAGATTAGCACACACCAAATTTCAAAAACAATTAAACATAAAATAATTTTAATTGCAGAGCAATAAAATTCCAATTGATTAGAATTCAATTCCGTATTTTGGCAATCCCCGGCAACGGCGCCAAAAACTTGATCGGAAAAATAGCAAGTGTACTATTTTGTCGATGTAGTTTTAGTGATTTTAAACTCACGAATATCGATCTCAAAGATTGCAAAGCAAATACGAAATATCAGTCCTATCAAGTAGACAAAAACTAGAAGTTTGTTGTTTGAAAAATTCTCTACACAAGGCAATGTAAAATAAGTAACTTTCTTTTAATTAAACAAGCTAGGGGCTGGTTCGTTCAATTTGGCCTATAAAGGTTATTATTCCCAATTTCTTTCAGAAAAACATATGTTACTTCAATTATCAGCCTCTATAGTGTTTTTCCTAAGTCCTTAGAGAAAAACCCTTGAACATGCAAATTAATCCCTATACCCAAGAAGAATAATAATGCATTCAAGTAAATCAATATCAAGGTCATATATGATAATCATAGGGTATCCCTAGTCCTAGGAGATATCTACTATAATCAAATTATACACAAACCCTAACAAATATAGTCTTATATTCATCAGTCATAAGTCAATCTCAATTGTTCCGAAAGAGAATGCATAAAATCATTGTATAATTAAATTGAAGAAACTTAATATCTGAATTGAAAAACTAAGGATTCATAACCATTACAAGATCCAAATTAGAACCAACCCCTAGCAAGTGGGGAATTTAGTTATTCATAGAATTCAAGATTAACAAATTAAAAGGAATTGACATTACAAGAACTTAGACTTTGATCTTCAATGGTGACACCTTGAAGTTCTCCGTCAGTCGTCACCTTGCTTCTCCAATCCAATTTGTCCTCCAATCTCTATTCTTCTCCCATCAAAAGATACCCTCTTTCTTGACCTAAAGATGTCTTTATAGTGTCCTCTCTCTCTGCCCCCAGCCAAGTGTCAAAAATACCCTTAATGAATTAACTTGGATGTACAAAAAATCAGAAATTTGAATCAGCACGCGCTCCGAAACACGGGCCGTGTTCCTGCACACGGGCGCCCGTGTTTCCCTTCTGTGCAAACACACTTCAGCTTGCTTGATCAACACGGTCCGTGTTCCTGCACACGGGTGACCGTGTGCAGGCTCTGTTTCTGGCCCAAAATCCACTTTCCAGGCACTTTTCAACACGGGCCGTGTTGCTACACACGGGGGCCCGTGTTGACCTCTTACAATTGCTTTTTCCGGCTCCATTTCATCCGCCTGTGCGCGCCAAAAGTTCCTATTCACCCATGTATCAACCTGAACATCAACACTACCAAGCACAGCATAAAATGGTACTTTTTTAACACTTAAAGGACAATAAGACACAAAGACATCACACAAAAAGAAATACGAAAACTTACTCTAAACATACGTGCAACTACCGTTTAGTGTTACCAAACTATGAATTCTTGTCGGAAAAAGGTGCGAAAACTTACTAGAAATGGTGACCGATCAGGTGTAAACCCTGAGGCGATACGATTGCGCCTATTTCCCTTCTCTCTAAGAGATAGAGCTAGAGCATGGATCTAATCCTTACCTTCAAACTTAATCACTACATGGGAGGAGTTGAAGAAAGTATTTTTAGCTAGATATTTCCCACCGAGAAAAACCGCTATGTTGAGAGCCAACACCAATGGATTTAGGCAAAAGGAAAATTAATCACTTTTTGAGGCGTTGGAACACTACAAAGACATGATAAGAATCTGTCTACATCACGGTTTAGAAGAATGGTTGATCATTCACACGTATTACAACGGTCTCTTGTACAACACAAGATTGACTATAGACGCTGCTGTAGGCGGCGCACTGATGGGTAAACCGTATAACGAAGCCAACCAGCATATCGAAAGCATGGCCCAAAACCATTATCAATGGGGAAACAATAGGAATAATATGGAGAAACCTCATACAAAAGGTGCCATGCTCGAAGTTCATAACTGTTGCACCCCAACTTTTACCCTGCTATTTTTCTACTTGCATTGTATTTTATATTTAAAATAAAAAAAACAGTCATTTACTCATCATATGCATCATTCATCTCTTAATTTTCAATGTTGCATTTAAATAAATTTGCATTTTTATTAATAATTGAATTTATAGTTAATTGAATTCTATATTCTTTTAATAAATGAATTGATTATTATTAAAATTGACATTTTTATTTTAATTATTTTTTTTATTTTTTAATTCAAATCATAAATTAGATTATGCGTTTAAGTCCTTTCCAAATATATAAATTTAATCCACCTGTAAATTTTCGTTCATCAATTCATCGATATTTTTGACTGATAATATTTAATTTGCATCATTTTGTATTGAAGGTTGATTGTTGCTAATTTGTTTTCATGTTATTATTCCATAATATTTTTTTATTATTTTATTATTTTATTCTTTTTTGCATATTTTGCGTTTTTTAAATCTTTTAATCAAAATTTTTAAGTTGTATTTTTATTATAATTACATCTTGTATTTTGCATTTTTTTTTAATCTTTTAATCAAATTTTCAGTTGTATTTTTATTATAATTACATCTTGTACTAATAGTTAAAAAATTTATTTTATTTTGAAGCTTGTTTAATATTCAATTATGATTGCTTAATTTTTTCTAATAATGTTAGATAGATTGAAAATAGAAACAAAAATGACAAAAAATATATTTTTATTGATTCATAAGTATATATTACATCTCTTTAGTTTACTAGGTACAAAATGCTTTTTTTTATTTATTTTATTTTAATAGGTGGCAAGAAAATTGGCCCTTCTGCAATTTGGTCTTTAATATTTAATTATAATTCTATTACTAGTTAAATATGATTTTTATTAAATTTGGTTAATTTGATTGTTGATTAGATTTTATCACTTAATTATTTTTGTTTTTTAGATATTAGTGTAGAAACAAATCATATTTTTTTCTTTTTAGCATTTAAATTATAATTATTCTTGTTTATGTACAAATCTAAAGAAAATAATAGTATCATTGTTACTGCTTGTTCCTTTTCAAGTTATACCATCATTCCACTACCTCATTCCTCTTGTACAATTTCAATTCAAATTCTACCACCTCTTGTACCTGCAGAAAATACACAGCAAACACAAGTTAGTACTTATTCTAATAGCTTTTGGAATCACAACAAGACAAAACTTAAAACAAATTTCACAGCTAACAAACTTGCATTCCACAATCGTACAAATCCACTACTCCACTACTTGTACCATATTCTTGCTCACTAAGTTTCTTTGATCTTTATCCTAACAAATTTGATACTCAAGTTCACCTAAATTCCTCTACTGCCCTCACTTTCCTATCCCTATTGCCATATAACAGAGCACATCTCATAGCACAAGGGGAGGCAAAAAAAACAGACAGAGAGAACGAAAATCACTAAAAAAACCACACAGAACACTCCTTGTATCACCTTCAATAACAACCCTTTGCCACCCTCCAACCTGAAACGAAAATCCAATCCTCAAACCTTAACATCATCTTCATACATCTGCCACTACCCTTCATTCTCACCTCCATCATCAACCCCTCATCTTTTTTTCCCAAAACCGCTACCTACATAAAACTAACCTCACGGCCTACGCCATCTTGAAACCT
The DNA here is from genome assembly GCA_021764765.1 of Vicia sativa. NCBI lineage: Eukaryota > Viridiplantae > Streptophyta > Magnoliopsida > Fabales > Fabaceae > Vicia > Vicia sativa. Next base: position 106,740,340 of record CM038793.1, read on the forward strand.
GCTTCAACCTTTACTCACTCTATTCCAAACCCTCTACACCTTCAATACCAAACCTAAAATAACAAACTTCAGAGATACAAATCCGAACAGGAGGAAAAGCATATAACAGATCCAAATCGTAGCGAAAACTAACATACCTGGTTATCGATCTTTTTCCCTTTTTTGTTGACATTGTTGATTTTTTTTTTTGCATATGTAATCACCGAATTGGGGTTTCGATTTGGGGCTTAGGGTTTTGGAAAGGGTGTTGTTTTGCTGTTTGTTGTTGAATAACCATGCTTGAATCGATGAGGAAGATGATGGAAAGGCGAGAGGTCGAAGCGGTAGAACAGAGAAAGCGTGTGAGAGGACCGATAAACAGAGAGAAGGAAATAAGTTTTGTTTTTTTTTTTCTATAACTACTTTAATAGTTATTAGTTTTGTTTTTTTTAGAAGATTAATTTAGAATTAATAATAACAATAATGAAATAATGAGCTAATGAAGGTAGCTGACGGCTAAACCTAGTAGCTCTAGGGTTTTATTGTCAAGTTAGAATTTTCAATATGGGCCTCATATACCTGACCCGAAAACCATATCTCTAGCCCAATTTACTCTTAACCCATTCTGTCTTTTTCACTGTTTTACTTAGTAAATACACCCCATTAATTTATTTATTTTAATTTCTTCTTTAATAATTAAGGTTACTTTATTCATAATATTTTCACTAAAAAAAATAAATCAAAAAATATTTGTTTAGAAGTATGTCTAAGATTATTATTCAAAGTATTAGTATAGTTTTATGAATTATTTGTTTCTTAGAATTATTTCCGAATGATTTTTATTGTTCTTGTATATTTACATTATATTTATATTAGATTTATATTAGTATTGTAAATAAAATAGAAGTAATATATTTCAAAGATACAAAAACATATAGATTTAGTTTTATTTTATTTTTATTTACTCGAAATTTTATTTTAAAAGAACAAAAAGATTTTTTTGCTTTTCTAGATGTTAAGTTTTGTTTAGAAATAATATTACTTTTGTTATTGATACTAAGAATAATATATTTTAGATCTTCAACATAATTTTCAAAGATACAAAAAATAATATACATATAGATTTAGTTTTATTTCATTTTATTTACTCAAAACTTTATCTTTAAAAAGAACATAAGAGCTTAGATTTAGAATTTATCTTATTAAATTTATTTCTTATAAAAAAATTCGTTTCTTTTATTTTTATTTCAATATTTTAAAATGCTCAAAATATTTTCTTTTAGCTATTTATCTCTTAGATTTATTAATTATTGAATTATTATTTATTTTACTTGTACATTTATATGGACTTGTGATTTATTTCCGTCATCCCCATTTGTAAATTTGTACCCCCATTCCCCACATGATGTAATAGTTAGTAAATATTTTATTGTTTTATTTTATTTAATTATTCATCACTCTCACAAACCAAATGCTTTCAAACTAATACTCGATTGCAAGCCATTTTATTACCTTGAGTCGACAAAGCTTAGAAGCGTCGCAACGGCCACACATTTGTGCACACACCACGCTTACTCTTGGGCTTACAATGAGACCTTAATTAATTAGTTAAACCATATTTAATTATCTAATTAGGTTATTCAAAATTGATTAGTCAATCTAATTAATTTTATTAAACTAATTACTTGATTAAATTTTGTTTAATTAGTTAATTAAATTTATTTCGTGCATGCACTTACACAATGTAAATCGCTTTATCGTTTGTGTTGGCCACCTTGTATGGGCTTTGTCGATTTTACTTGTGATTTACAATTATCTCGATCCTATTCTTTCTCCATTCACCAAGCATTTAAAACACTTTCAATAAAATTCGACCCAACGTCAAGTCTTCTTCTCAAACCTCGATCCAACATCGAGTTATTTTCAAAAATCCATTTTTCTACAAAACAAAAAAAACATGGTGCTATGGTATTTAAGTAAATCGTTAGAGGATAGCCCGACGATTTAATTAAAATGTAAAGTATTTGGGCCATTAGAGGGTAACCCAATGACTTAAATACTTTATTCCATACACTTAATAAAAGTGAACTTTGTTTCACCTCACTCTTTTCATAATAAAGATTTTGGATGAGAGATGATCGGTTGACCTCAATCACCAATCTCGAGTATTGAATCGTTAGAGGATAGCCCAACGTTTTGGTACTTGTCATCCACAACTTAAAATCAATTTAACACACTCAATATCTTTTGTGCGTCCAAGCACCCTTTACCTTTAAACCCTTTTCAAGATTAGACATGATTCATTTATAATTGAGATGCTTCTTCCTCTATTCCCAAGGTTTTCGACTTCTCCACTTGAGTACTAGAGGTGTTCTCAAACCCTCCCTCATGTTGGTGCGTAGTCCTTTATTCTTTATCACACCTTGTGGACGTTAGACGAGTTTTCTCCTTTAAAAAATGACGACTTATCTTTTCATTTAAAATCAATCAACAAACAATGATTTTCTTGAAGAACTACGGAGTTTTGACTTTCCCATTGCACGAGGGAATACGTAGGCACGCGGTTTCAAAACCGTGTCCAACTCAAAATAATAAAAACATTTCTTCTCCCTTTCTTTCTCATTTTTAAACTTAGAATATCGTAAAAAAAAAATTTTCACACAAACACACTTTGAACTAAATGGGTACCATCGAGTACGATGGATGTAAGGGGTGCTAATACCTTCCCCTTGCATAACCAACTCCCGAACCTATATCTCTTAATTTTGTAGACCGTCTTATCCAATTTTCGTGGGTTTTATCTATATTTTCCCGTTCTTCTTTTAGAACGAATAAAATTAGGTGGCGATTTCATTGTTGTTTTGAAAATTCATTAAATGATTTTTGAAAAAAACGAGTTGCTTCAATATCCTAGACCAAGCTAACGCTAAAGTGGAAGCCCTTACCCAAAAGCTAGAAAATCTAAACACCACTCCTGCAGCCATGGTGGCTGCAGTAGCTCAAACTTGCGATTTATGTGGACTTCAATCACATCTTTCTCCATAATGTCCACAATTAACAGGAGTTCCATCTGAACAAGCAATTACGTGTAGGGAAAACCTAACAGCAACACCTATAATCCTGGGTGGAATAATCATCCCAACTTTTCGTATAAGAATAACAACGCGTTATATGCACCTGGATAAGCTCCTGCTACACCACCTGGATATCCAATAGCCATCCCAAATCATCATAATAATGTTTCGAATACTTCCAATGTCCCTAGGAAATCCAATCTTTAAATCATGATAGAACACTTCATCGCTTCTCAAGCCCAAACAAATAAGGATGTTCTAAATCAAAATTTACACTTTAATTAGTAGATTAAACAATTAACCAACAAAGTTGATGCTCTAGCCACTCATAATAAAATGTTAGAAACATTGTTATACCCTCATATTTCTCAAGACAATCCACATCTCCATACTCAAGAATTTCTCAAGGGTTGGCCAGATGAACCCTCTCCTAAGTAATCAACCTAGAACTAGGGTTTTGATTCTCTCAAGTAAAATATGGTTTCTATTGCCTCAAGTAATCATCATACATCCTTATATGTCTCAAGGTATCACCATGTCAAGTTTCAAGCCTCACAACTCAAGTTTGCTCAATCAATTGCTCAGATGGTTGAAAATTAGTTGTGTTGGACAAAAAGTCAACTGTGGTCAACATAAAGTCAAACTTTATCATATTTGGTCAACATCAAGATTTTGAAGTTACATTCATCATTTGATCAAGGTTTGATCATGATTCATCAAGAAAATTCAAGATTTGATCAAAAGTCAAAGTTTCTAAATTAGGGTTTCTTGACAAAAAGTCAACAAAACTTTGACCAAGCATAACTTTCACATACTTTATCAGAAATTTTTCAATGAATGCTCATTTTGAAGAAAATTCAACTGTCTACAACTTTGGGTCTCACAAGCTTTGGCTAAAAATGCTTCATTTGAGAGTTATGGATCAAAATATTATAGGTCCTTCTAAAAGTCAACAAAATATCATCTTTTTCAAAAGATGAACATGGAAGCTTCAATGAAGATGAAACCAAAAGGAGTGTTTAGAGGACATCTTGAGCTTTCTAAAAAGTCCAAGAACATTTCAAAATGTTGAAATTAAGCAAGATACAACTTGTGCAAGTTTGAGAAATTTGAAGAAGTGCATGAAGATAAATATTTAACAAATCAAATTTCTTCTAAATGGGCCTAAGTTTTTGTGATCCAAACTTGTTCCTAAGATCACCCATGACTCCTAAGTCCATTTGCACGCCTAACTTTATTTTATTTTATTTTATTTATTTTGGAATTTATTCATTTAAATCCAATTTTAATTAAAATAAAATGAAAAAATCAAATCAATAAGTGCAAGGCCTATTATTCAGCATTCTTGAAGTCCAAGATACTCAATAAGAGCTATCAATTTTGAAGATATTTGATTGGCATGAGATTGAGACGAAATTGGAAGCTTTGGATGCAAATTTGAAAGATTGAAAAATCAAATATTTTCCAGTCAATGCAATATATTTTTGTCACATCTCTTGAACTATTTTCTATCGTATATAAGTACTTAACATGTTAAGATCACAAAAAACCAATCTTTGCCTCCAAAAATCTGTGACTTGCAAGCAACTAGCAGCCAGAGTTTTGGATCGTTTTAGGCCATTCCAAGCATTCCATCACGTTCCTTGGTGCCCTCTGATCGATTCCAGCAATTCATAAGCTATCAAAAGCTCTTGAAACTCGATTTCAGAATCACGGTTTGCACTCATATTTTTCAAATTCGATTTTGATCATATATGCATATTTAACATGTTTCGATTGTATATTCATGCTTAGAATGTTGTTTGAAAGCTATCTGGATGGTTTGATTTAAGCTTAAGTGCAGGAATGAAGAACCATCATTGTTAGGGTTCATAAGCTTCAATTTGGGGTCAAATCAGATCGATTGATGCCCTCACAATGAATTTATATTGCTTGTTGTAATACGGTGGGAGAACTGACTTGTTTGTTTTGTGTTTTATCGCAAATGTTGCGGATAGCAAGAGTCGCCACCGACTTTTCTTTTATCCAATTAAGGGAAGGCGAAAAGAACAGGCAAAGACCTTCGTTAGATTCTGAGTACGGGAGTTCAGTTATGAAAAGGGAAGGTGTTAGCACCCTTTCCATCCGTAGTTATCTATGGGCTCTTAATTGCTTAGCTCACTTAATAAATTTCTTTTTGTGTGTGTGTTTGAAAAGATTTTTGACAAAAAGCATTTCACTTTGACTTCGTAATGATTCTCGGTGGAATGTATACGAAGTGTTTGGAAATGTTTTGTTTTGGAAAAGACTTTGTAATGTTTCGCGCTGGAATGTATACAAAGTGTTTTGAAAAGATTTTGAAAGAGTGTGAGGTGTGAAAAGTATTTTGATTGAGCAAGCAAAAGAGACTTTTTACCTACTCAGAATGGTCGTTTCCATGTTATTTCGCTTTCCTTTAGAATAAAGCTATCCATACGATTAGTTGGTAGGTAACCCTATTCGTTGGATGTAAAGGGACATTCGAAGGGACATCGGATGGTCATAGAAGGCAACTTGTAGGGATACCTTAGCATATTAGTAGGGACGATCATCACTTTTCGTAGGCAACAATCGAGGGACGAGATCATATATTCGTAGGCAACATCAAGGGTCATCGGGGGACTATGATGATATGTTTGTAAGCGTCTTAGCTAAGATATCCCCATGTTTGAGGGACATGACCATTGTTTGTAAGGAAACAAGAGAGGATTCCCTAAGGTGAGTGCATGTGTCATAAAGTGTATTGTATTCAGATATTTTATCTTGTGATTAGGGTTAGCTATGTTGATTGAATTAATCTTTCCATACATGCCTAGTTACTAGCAGTTAAATATGTGCGGAAAATAAATTGCGAAAATGTAAAGGTCCTACGCTATTACATGGCTTTGGGACAGTTAGATAATAAGGAGTGCGGAAAATAAAACCCTAATTAAACTATTACATCCCATAAGCAGTTACATAATATTGGAAAAAATGTGCGAGAAGATAAACCTAGCTATTAAAACCTATAAGCAATTACAATAATCGGAAAATATTGCGAGAAGGATCGAATTGTAAATTAGAGAAAATAATGTTAGTAAAAAAGAAAGTTTTGAGTTAGAAAAAAGGTTTTAGGGTTAGTAAACCTAATTAAATTAGAAAAACATTTTTTGGGAATTTTCTGGATTAATTTGATATGGAAAAAGTAATTAAAAGTTAATTTCTGATTAATTAACAATTAAATAAAATAAAGAGTAAAAATAATATTTTTTAATGTCAAAAATTAAATTAAAGTTTTTCTAACCTAATTATGAAAAGAAATATTTTTTTGGTAATTTTTTAATGTGTTATAAAAATGTTTGAAAAGAAAATAAATTGAATGGAAAATAATAAGAAAAAATAAGGAAAAAGGTTAGTTAAAATAGGTGACAAAAATAATATGCTGGAGCCAGGGATCGAACCCGACTCCTCTCCTTCACACGCGCGTTGTGACACCCCAAATAATTCGATTATTAAATAATTAGAATTTTTAATTATTAATTTAATTAGAAATTTAATTATTGGTATTTTTGGATTATTGGAATTAATTAATTAAAATGAAAGTGGAATTGTTGGTGGTGTGAAGTGTAAAGTGGGGGGTGTGAGGAGTAAAAGGCTCTACTCACACAATTTATTTTATTTTTATTATTTTAGAATAATAAAAGAAATAAAAGAAGGGAAAAAGGAAAAGGAGTCACATTTGGAAATATTCATCATAAGTGCAATTGAGAAGAGGAAAAGGAAGGAGGAAGAGCCAAAAGTGTCAGAATCTGACGAATCTTTGAGGTAAGGAGTGATTTTGTCTGATTGTTATGCCTTATGAGTTTTGATAATCAATAGAGTTGACTAACATGTTAGAAATCCCAATTTAGGATTCTCTAAGTTTGTAGGATTTGATCCAAATTTACCCAATTGCATGAAACTAGAATGAATGGATGTTATAGGATTGTTGGATGTGGTTGAATTGTGTTAAATCTCATTATTATACTGTTGTTGGGATGATTTTTGTGATATTGGATAAGTTGGTTCGTAGAGGAATGATGGGGTTTGAGTTTGGAAGAAGAATGCTGTCAAAATAGTGATTTTCTGCTACAGGAGTCGTGGAACCCTTACCTTGGGGAACCGGTTACCACTGTGTATTTTGCGTAAAAATGAGATTTTTGGGTCTGGGAACCGGTTCCCCCATAGGAGAACCCGGGTTCCCAGTGTAAATTTTACACATGAAAATGATTTTTTTCCAGGAACCGGTTCCCCATATGGAGGAACCCGTTCCCACTGTTACTTTTTGAAAAATACTAAACTTTAAAAATTCATAACTTTCAAACCGTAAGTCCGTTTTAATCGTCGTTTTGGACGTTGTTTCTTAAATTAAATACTATATATTATATAATGAAGAAAATTATAATTAATGGATTTTATTTTGAAAAGAGCCGTTTTATTTCCAATTTGTGAACAATGGGAGTTATGGGAATGGTGGATGAATGAGTATAGGAATGTTCTGACAGGTTGAACGTGGAATGAAGCTTGTATGTTACTTTTCTGCTGTTTATTCATGATTGTATTGATATCATGTGTTTTGTTGGTGTTGTATATACCTGGTAGTTGTTGATCTTAGTTGTTGTTGTTGTTGTATATACCGGTGATAGTCTTACCAATTGAAGGGTAAGCGCTTGGCATATTTATGCTTTGTGATAATTTATTTCATGATAGGTGATGATATCATGTTGTGGTTTATGATGGTTTATGATGTCTGATGTGGTCATAACCTGTGTTTAATGTTGCATGCTTTATGATGTGCATGCATATGCATTCTGGTGGAGTTAATTCCCATTGTGTGGAATTTGACTTGTATTGCCAATAATCGTTCCCGGGTGATGATGGGTGGTGAGGCTGGATTCGTTTCCGGGTGATTATGGACGAATCGATGGATACTGTATCCGGGTGATTATGGATCAGTGTGTGTGACTCAGTTCACGTTTTGGTACCACATGCATAGAGTCTGCATCATTACTTGTTTGGATTATAACATGTTAGGATTGATTCCAGTGTTATAGTCTGTTGTTTGTGTATGACATATACTTTTAACTGGTGTATGAAGCAGATCTGATTATGCTAAATGGGGTGGACTGATGTCTTATGATATTTTATTACTTTTGATGAACTTATAATGCATTTTAATTATGATGAAGTCTCACCCTTACTTTGATGATTTCAGATTGAAGTCTTAGCTGCTTAGGAGTTGGTGAGGATGGCTCTTGAGCTATGCATTTAGTTTACCGCGTGTTAGTGTCATGCTCTGGTAGTTGTAACACTGGGAAACGGTTGCTTGTGAGTTATATTTTAAAACTCTGTTGATCTTTTGGTTAATTTTGGGAATAATTATTGATTGAATTTTATTCCATTTTGATGATAATTTCCGCTGTGTAAAACATGTCTTCTGGTTTAATTATTTTAATCAAGTTCTTCAGTGAAGAATGACATGTTGATGTTGATTTTTTTGTTTTGTGTATTTTAATAAATTGTAATGCCGTTTGTATTACATGTTAGCTCTGAAATTATTAATATTCGTGGGGTATTTTAGAAGGGGTGTTACACACGCCTTCTTGCCATCGGAGCTACATGTGTTAGTTTTTTAGCAAATGAAACAAAATGAATATAAAGGAAAATAATTTTTGAAAATTAATTAAAATAAAACTGGCGCGAAGGAGTCATCTTCTTCGTTTGAAATATCCAGACTTTTACCTACGGTTTGTATATGTAGCAAAAGCATAAAGTGACGGTCTTGTCTGTCACTATATCACCTACAAAAATCAAGAATCCAGAATATGCAATATAAATTAGCTATGAATACATGAATCGATTAGAATCGATCCACTGAGCATGAAGGTACCACTCGTTTGGTCCAATTTCTCCTATTATGGAAAACCCTAATTCGAGGTTTCAAACCCTAGCAGTGGTGTTTCTTCGTACCTGTGCTGTAACTCAAATCGAACTATACTGAAAGCTTGCAATCATCATTCTAAACACAAATATGCATTCAAAACATGTTTATAATGCGTAAAACTTGATAATCGATTTTGAAAATGAAAGTGCAAATCGTGATCGCTGATGTTACGATTTTGGACGTGTTGATGCTTTGTGAATGGCTGGATTGGTTCAGAAGACTACCAGGAACGTGTTGGGATGCTTGGAATGGCTTGAATCTGGCTGGAACCTTGGCTTCCAATTGCTTGTTTCACATGGTTTTTTCAAGCTTGGTTAGGGTTCTTAAGGCTGCCTAAAATTCTCTTCTAGGATTTAGAAATCTTCTGAATTTATAGAGGATGGATCCAGGTTAAGAATTGATGAGAAAATATATCTGATTCAATGAGAAAATATTTGATTTGTCAATCTCTTCAATGTGCATCTAATGTTTTCAATCTTATACCAATCTCATGCCAATCACATAATTTCGAAATTTTGGTTATTTAATGAGTTCCTTGGACCTCAAGAATGTCAAATATTCAGCCTTGCATTGATTGATTTATTTTTTGCTATTTTATTTTAATTAAATTGACTTTAAATGAATAAAAAAATCAAAATAAATAAAATAAAAAGCTCAAGGGAGTTTCATTGGGCTTAGAGGTTCTAATTGAGATTAGAAACAAGTTTGAATCAAGAAAAGTTGATTTTCACAAGTATTTCTCTTCATGCACCTCCTCAAAAATGCCTAACTTGTACAACTTGTATCTTGCTCAATTTTCAACTTTTTTGGGTGTTCTTGGACTTTTTAGAAAGCTCAAGATGTCCTATAAACAACCCTTTTGGTTTCATATCCATTGAAGTTTTCATGTTCATGAACACTTATTTGCAAAAAGATGACTTTTTGTTGACTTTTAAAAGGACCTGTAATGTTTTGATCCATAACTTTCAAATGAAGCATTTCTAGCCAAAGCTTGTGAGACATGAAGTTGTAAATAATTGAATTCTATTCAAAATAAGCTGTGGTGGAAAAATTTCTGATAAAGTATGTGAAAGTTATGTTTGGTCAAAGTTCTGTTGAGGAATCTTGTCTTTTGATCAAATATTGACTTTTCTTGAGGAATCATGATCAACCCTTGATCAAATGATGAATATTACTTCAAAATATTGATGTTGACCAATAATTATGATGTTTGACTGTATGTTGACCATAGATGACTTTTTGTCCAATACCGTTGATTTTCAACCATCTGAGCAATTGGATGAGCATATTTGGCTTGTAAGGCTTGAAACTTGACATGGCAATCCCTTGAAGCATATAGTGAGGTATGATGGCCACTTAGAGCACTGGAAATCCATCTTGACTTGAGAGGAGCAAAACCCTAGTTTGGGTTGATTGCTTAGGAGAGGGTTTGTCTGGTCAACCCTTGTGAAATCCTTGAGTATGGAGTTGTGAATTGTCTTGAGAAGTGGGAGGAAAAATTTTGGGGTATGAAAGTTTCCCCTATTCAGTCTTCTTGTACCGGAAGGGTTAGATTGGTATGCTTGCCTTTCGTGACCTGAAGGTAGAAGATTATTGAACACTCGAGTATACCTAAAAATTTGCACTCGCTATTTTATGGAATGGGATCGTCAGTTGACGATGCGCTCGAATGGGCTTATAGATGCCATTTTGGAGAAGCTGATGATGGAAAGTGAGTCGTAGCGAGACTCTGTATTTGTCTTTTTGATGAAAGAGAAATCGGAGATGGGCTTAAAGATGCCATCTAGAGAGATGAAGACATGTACTTGGAGATGGGCTTAAAGATGCCATCCGGGGGGGTTGATAATAAGAGAGATTCAGAATAAACCTTCGTCCTGGCTATTTCTGGGATGAATATTTGTCAACATGTAGATAGTTTTCCCGTCTTGTTTCGGGTATTGATCTTTGACCTTCCGTTTGGACAATAACTTTTACCTACTGGGGAAATAAATCTTGACAAGATAAGGTTAGTCCTTTGCAAATTATGATGCATGCGAGTGTATGACAATGTTATGATTTTTATGAATAATGTATGAATGTAGATGTTGTGGTATTTCAAAACATATCCATCTTGAAGAAGATAGGAATGTTCTACTAGAGATCTTTGATCTCTGCTTGGGGTTGAAGTTTATTGAAAACCCTGATTGGGGAATAAGAGAGAAGTGAATTCCTCCGATGCAGTATCTGACCAAGTTTCGAGTCTAGATATTTCTGCCGTTGGGGGAATGATGTGGTATAGAATAACCTGTTATTGCTTGGAGACTGGTGTAATTTCTTGATGTGTTACTGCTCGGGGACCAATGTAACGTGATGACTTGAGAATAAGTTTGATAGGATAACTTCTCAGGGACCGACGTGATGAAGTTGACAGGATCACTTAGCGTGATGAAACTGATAGGATCATTGCTCGGGGACTAACATGATGAGGTTGATAGGATCACTTAACGTGATGAAATTGACAAGATCACTTAAGGTGATGAAGTTGATAAGATCACTGCTCGGGGACTAACGTGATGAGGTTGATAGGATCATTTAACATGATGAAATTGACAGGATCACTTAAGGTGATGAAGCTGATAAGATCACTTCTTGGGGACTAACGTGATGAGGTTGATAGGATCATTTAACATGATGAAATTGACAGGATCAATTAAGGTGATGAAGCCGATAGGATCATTGCTCGAGGACTAACGTGATGAGATTGATAGGATCACTTAACGTGATGAAATTGATAGGATCACTTAAGGTTATGAAGTTGATAGGATCACTTAAGGTGATGAAGCTGATAGGATCACTACTCGGGAACTAACGTAATGAGGTTGTTGGGTCACTTAAGGTGATAAAATTGATAGGATCACTTAAGGTGATGAAGCTGATAGGATCACTTAAGGTGATAAAGCTGATAGGATAACTTAAGGTGATGAAGCTGATAGGATTACTGCTCGGGGACTAACGTGAGGAAGATGAAAGGAACACTGTTGAGAGGATATGATAATATAATACTTTGTTGGAGAAGATTTGTCTTTGTAGGCGGAGAGATGGCTCTGTGGGGATTGTAGAGATCACCCTGTGGAGGTATTTCTTGTGAAAGTGACTCTGTGGGGACGTATTGGTGACTTTAGTTGTCATCTCAATTCCTAGAGCCTGTAGTAGCTATTATTTTTGCTGTTAGAAGGAAGTGATTGGACTGATTTGCGCCATTTGAACTTAAAGTTGAGAACAATGTGGTCTGTAAGTAGGTGATTTGGACGAGACATAGTCGTACGCTTAAATCCCTAACTTTTGCCTAGACCGCCCTTTCTGGTTTTTAGTCTACTGGGATACCCTTTTTTGCCCAAGCCTCCTTTTCAGGTTTTCGACTTGCTGGGTGTGCATTTTTGTATATATGTCCTTAATTTTTTCCTAGGTCAATCGACCTAGCGGGTCTTGTTTATGCGTAGTATTTTTTGACTATGTCTGCGTTCACAGGGTGCGGGAAGTCTTCGTCATTCATGGTGGTGAGCGTTATAGCGTTGTCAGAATACTCTCCTTCGTATGGGGGAATTCATCTACCTCTGGGATCAATGTCCTGGTGTATTTGACGCTTGAAGTTATTGGTGAACTGCTGGATTAGAAATCCTAATAGTCTTGACTTTCTCAAGTAGTCTTCTAAGGAATGTTATGGGAGAATGATACTGACACCATCTGATACTACTGGCACAGGCAAGTAACTCAATGGCTTTCGCTGAAACTTGTGACCAATGTAGCATGCCCCAAGTGTTTCAGATGTAAGTTATGCCCCTGGCTATTCAACACTTTTGAGAGATTCTTTGAATCTTGACCTGATTTCCCCAGATGAGTTGGATGATAACATGTCATGCCCCTTGATTGGAAAAGGCTTGTTACCAGAGATGTCTTTATCTGTAGTAATTTTTTCCACTGGGAGGACCTTCATTCATTGAATATTCGTCATGCAAAATCCTCTATTGTCAAACATTTAGTCATATGCAAATAGTGGTATCAAAATGCAAAGTTCATGTCTGTCTTGAGGTTTATAAAAATGTATTTTTTAGTAAAACAAAATTTGTAAGAATAATGATATCAACTCAGGAATTATAGTAAGCCTTACAGGAGTCAGGATACCTTTTTATAACAGTATGCTTTTGAACTAACCATGATTCAGTTAGGACTTTTAAGGGTTATAACGTGGCTTGGTTCACGGTTTAAGAAACAAAAGATAAAGGCTCGAAATTTATTTGTACCTAACCCAATCTCCGTGATGTTCTCCAGTCCTATATTCAGTTAATTGTGCATCCTATTTGGTGATGGTTCAGAAACCAGAAGTTTATTTGAAAAGACAATCATCATTTTTTGTAGTATTTTTCTTTTGTTGAGGGTTTGTAGTGACCTCTTTTTGACTTTGTTATCCCTAACTTTTGCCTAAACTGTTTATTTTGAGATTACAGTCAGTGGGATGTCTTATTTTTTCTTAAGTCTCCTTCATAGGTTTTTGACTCAGCGAGCTTTTCTTTTGATAGATATTGACTACCTGAGTTAATGATTATATGGAACTATCACCGGTTTTTGACTTAGAAGGATATCTTCGACATTACTCGTCGTGATTGACAGCACATTTAGATTAACCGAGAAACTACCCTGCCCCATGTTATGATTAAGGGTTTCGATTTGTGTAAAGAAAGAAAAATTCTACTCCTTAGGCTCAAAGGGGTTGACTAGGGATTAACTTCCTTATATATCCACTGTTTAGGAATTGAAACAAGGCCTGTACATCGTCATCATAGTCTGTTCAAAAGCATACTGTAAGAAATTATGGTATCGTCTTTGTCATCCTCCCTCTAAAGGCTTACCGCTTTAACAAGAGTTGAATATCACAAGAAGTAAGAAACATAATTTAAATATAGTGAAACAAATGGATTATTTCAAGACAAACATGTGCAATGCATTAATGTGAAAAGTCAAGGTTTGACATAAGGATAAACGTTCAAGCAAACAAAATAAATTACAACTAAAAATTCAAATGAATGAAAACTTCTCCACCCAAACTCATCACTTTAGATCACATGCCTTGCAGTTTCAATATTTGATGGATGGTAGAAAAACTCAATCTGACCATCTTGTGTGAACTTGAGAACTCTTTCATCAATCAGGTCTTGAACCTTGTTCTTCAGGGCCCAACAGTTGTTGGTGTCGTGTGTAATACAGTGAACTGACTTTGAGATTTTTGTATCGCAAATGTGCGAATAGCAAGAGTCGCCACCGACTTTTCTTTTATCCAATTAAGGGAAGGTGAAAAGAACAGGAAAAGACCTTCGTTAGATTCTGAGTAAGGGAGAAGGTTATGAAAAGGGAAGGTATTAGCACTCCTTTCCATCCGTAGTTATCTACGGGCTCTTAGTTGCTCTTAGATCATTTAAAAAGTGCTTTCTGTGTGTTTGACAAAAATGTTTTGAAAAAGGCATTTCGCTTTGACTTTGTAATGATTCATGTAGGAATGTATACAAAGTGTTCGGAAATGTTTCATTTTTTAAAAGAGTTTGAACTTTGACAAAAGTGTGAGGTGTGAAAAGTATTTTGATTGAGCAAGCAACTAAAAGTCTTATTACCTACTCAGAATGGTCGTTTTCGTGTTGTTTTACGTTCCTTTAGAATAGTGCTATCCGTACCATTGGTTGGTAGGTAACCCTATTCGTTGGATGTAGAAGGGACATTCGAAGGGACATCGGATGGTCATCGAAGGCAACTTGTAGGAGTATCCTAGCACATTCGAAGGGACTATCATCAATTTTCGTAGGCGACAATCGAGGGTCAAGATCATGTATTCGTAGGCGACATCGTGGGTCTGTGATCTTTGTATCGAAGGGACTATGATGATGTGTTTGTAAGCAATGGTGCTAGGATATCTCTACGTTCGAGGAACTTGACCATTTATTCGAAAGGCAACGAGAGAGAATTACCCTAAGGGGTGCATGTGTGAAAAGAGTGTGTCAAATTCAGATATATTTTATCTTGCATTATGAGTGATCTATGTCCAATTTTATCTTGTCATACACGCCTAATTACTAGCAGTTTATAGGGTGCAGAAAGTAAATTGCGGAAATGTAAAGTGCGGAAAGATAAAGTCCTACGCTATTACATGGCTTTGGGGCAGTTACATAATAAGAGTGAGGAAAGTAAAAGTCCTAATTAAACTATTACATCCCATAGACAGTTACATAATTGAAAAAGAAAAGCGAGAAAAATCGTCCAAAACGTTACAACCTGTGAACAGATACATAATCGGAAAACGAGAGAAATTTCATAAGAGGAAAATGTTAGAAAAAAGCATGATTTTTTTTAATGAGGAAAAAGTTTGATGTTAGTGATGACAATAATATGATAAGATAATTTTTTGGTGATTTTCTGGATCGTTTTTTATATTTAAAAGCAATTAAAAGCCAAATTAATGATTAATTAACAATTAAATAAAATATGCATGCAAAAATATTAATTTTAATATTAAAAATTAAATAAACATTTTTCTGATGATAATGCAAAAAGAAAATATTTTTGGTGTTTTTTAGATGCATGAGAAAATTGTTTGAAGATTAATTAAATTAGCATGAAAATATTAAAGAAAAATAAGAAAATAGAAAAAAACATGTTAGTTTTCTAAGTAATAAAAATATATGTCATGGCTGGGAATTGAACCGGAGACCTTTCCCTCACACACACGCGTCTTGACCAACTGAGCTGGAGTGTATACGTGTTCAAACAATGAAACAAAAACGTTATAAGCGAAATCGGATCCTGATTCCCAGAACACGCGCGAAGATCTTCATCTTCTTCGTTTGAATTTTCAAACACATAGCGTGGGCTTAGTTCGACGCTATAGCCCCTGCAAAAATCAAAAATCCAGTACAAGTAATATAAATGCAATATGAAACCATGGTTCGATTCATTTTTGTCCACTGATCATCCTGGTAGCCTTGGTTTGGTCCAATTTTACCTTTTTAAGGAAGCCCTAAATCGATACAGAAAACTCTAGCCATGGTGGATTTCGATTCAGGCCACCAAAATGTAATCAAACTATGCGGAAAGTTTCCAAACTTCGTTCTAAACACAAAACAAACAACAAAACACGTTAAATATGCATGAATGTTAAAAATCGAATTCGGAAAAAGTTTGACTAACCAAATTCTGAATTTCTCAATTCTTGATGGTTTTGAGGTTTGTAAAGGTCTGGATCGACTCTAAAGGCTCCAAGGAATGCAATGGAATGCTTGGAATCAATTGAAATGAGCTAGAACCAAGGCTGCAAGCAGCTTGAACACCACAGTTTTTTTGACTTAGGTTAGGGTTCCGCCAAGCAATTTTTCTGTTCTTTCTCATGTTGTATGCATTGTATATTTATAATGGATGGATTTAGGTCTGAATTCAAGTGGAAAATATGAATCAATCAATGTAAAAAAATTTGATTTGGTATGAAATCAAATCTTTCTTTTTTGATCCAATTTTCATCAATTCTCTTGCCAATCAATGTTAATTTCAAATTTTGCCAGCTTTGATGAGTTGCTTGGACCTCAAGAATGAGAGAAAAATCTATCTTGCATTTAATTTTGATTTTCTACCTTTATTTTTAATTTAATTTGTTTTTAAATGAATAAAATCCAAATTAAATAGAAAAATAAAGATAAAATTCGTGGAATTGGCCTTGGAGGTTCCAAATAAGATGAGGAACAAGTTTAAACTAAGAAAAGTTGGGCCCATTTGCAAAATTTTGGGTTTTGACAAGTATTTCTCTGTGTGCACCTCTTCAAAAATGCCCAACTTGTGCAAGGTGTATCTTGCTCAATTTTCAATATTTTTGAGTGTTCTTGGACTTTTTAGAAAGCTATAGATGTCTTATAAACAACCTCTTTGGTTGCATCTCAATTATAGTTTCCATGCTCAATAAAACTTCATTACAAAAAGTTGACTTTTTGTTGACTTTGAAAAGGACCTGTAATATTTTGATCCATATCTTCAAAATGAAGCATTTTTTGACCATGCTTGTGAGACATGAAGTTTTAGAGAATTGAATTTCCTTCAAAATGAGAGGTCGTGGGAAAATTTTTGAGAAAGTATGAAGAAGTTATGCTCAGTCAAAGTTCAGTTGTCTTTTCTTTAGGAAACCCTAATTTGGAAAGTTTCACTTTTGAGAAAATCTTGAGTTTTCGTGATGAATCATGATCAACCCTTGATCAAATAATGAATGTGACTTCAAAATGAGGATGTTGACCAAAAATCATGAAGTTTGACTGTATGTTGACCACAATTGACTTTTTGCCCAATACAACTGATTTTCAACCATCTGAGCAATTGTTTGAGGAAACTTGACTTGTAAGGCTTGAAACTTGACATGGAGAATCTTTGAAGCATATGAGGAGGCATGATGATTACTGGAGATGTTGGGAGTCCATCTGGATCTGAGAATTGCCAACCCTTGTTTGGGGTTGATTGTCTAGGAGAGGGTTTGTCTGATCAACTCTTGAAGAATCCTTGAGTATGGATGTATGAAATGTCTTGAGGAATAGGAGGGAAAATTTTGGGGTATGACATTGTGCCCTGGGCTGTTGGAGTGGTATGCACACTTTTCAATGGGATTGTACTTTGCAGAGGAAGTGTTGACATGCTGAGGAGGATCCCTCAAAGTAATGAACTCTAATTTCAACATATGTTGTAATGCTTGAGACAATGGTAAGTTGATCTTGGCAAATTATCTTTTGGGTGTATCTTGCTTATGCCAATTACTTTGTTGTAGTTGGCAAAGCAAAGTGAACTTGTCTCTTGCTTGTAAAAAAGTCAGCTTTTGTCTCATTGGAGGTTGGTTAATGTTTGGATCCCTAACTCTATTGGTTCGTTCCATTCGGTTGTCTTCGACCTTGAGAAGCTCGTTGATGAAGATTCTCAATTCTTCTTGCCCCCGGGCTAAGTTTTGGATAAGAGCCATCTGACCAATCATCTGGATTCTCATCTCTGCTATCTCAGCTTGCATTTGTTCAAATCGGCCATCCTTGTTGTCTTCAAGATTCTTCTTAGTGATGAGCACTTTCAGATCTTTCTGACATTGAGCCAAATTGGTGAACATCTCCTGGAATTGGGCATTTTGAGTCTGAATATCTTTGACAGTCTGTTCAAGAGCCATTTCTGCTGAAGTAAATAGTGAGAGAATAAGAAAACCGGTCTTCGATGTACCTGTTATGAAATGATGTTATGATATGCAATGTTATGCCATGCAATGTTTTCAAGGACCTTTAGGAATTTAAATTTGTTAAACAAGCACGAACAAACTTTTTATTAGTTTACTTTTTAGAAAGTGCAAATAAAAGTTTAAACAAAGAAAAGAAAATTCCTAGAGCTTAGGTCTCCCATGGACGCTTCCTCTTTGTGTTGAAGTAGGTATTGATGCTTCGCTCCTCATGAAGTAGCTTCGTCAACTCTAATATCTTTTTCTCGCTTGCATAGCACTGAGCTTCGAATGTATCCCTTTCTTCTTTAAGTTGAATCCAGGATCTCTTCAAGTCTTCGAAATTACTAGGCATGTCTGGATGGAGAATAGTATAGGGTTCGTCACCTATAGCAACAGGTTCCATAACCACTGGTAGAACAGCTGTAAACGGAATCATAAGGTTTTGAGCTCGAGCTCTCACCTATTTGAGGTAAGGTTCCCAAGGAATGGAATTTTTGTGCCCCAAGGTCTTGGTATTAGTCTTCTTTACCAAGGCCTAAGCGTGCACAAATCTTCGACGGTAGTTCTGGAGATCGTTTTCGTAGTCAAACACGATGTCTTGAAGAAGCATATCATGAGGACCATCTCTTAGAGCATAACCAAACTGACGTAGATCTAGAGAAGGGTTTTAAGTGATACCTCCCCTTATGCCAAGGAGTGGTACATTAGGGAATTCCCCATAACGCTCAATAAAAGTGAAGTCCTTTTGAGAAAAAAGACACCAATAGATGTTTGAATGAGAGAGTGACATCAGCCTTTGATACCACTTCAATCTTTGCTCGTTCTTCATTATTGATTGAGGAAGGTACAAAATAAACCACCTGGATAATAACGGAATGCAACATATGAGAGTTCCTTGTCTTTTGATAGTACGGGTGTGGAGAGAATGAAAAATGTCTCCAAGTAAGGTAGGCACAAGATTACGAGTGAGGAATATCTTGATGGCGTTCACATCTATGAACTGATCTGGAAGAGGAAATAGCACCGAGCCATAGATTAGCAAGTCCAAAATTTCTTCGAATGCATGAAAACTCATATCCTTTAGGAATCCTCGAGCTTTCTTTATCAGAAACTTAGCAAGCAAACCTTAAACTCCGCTTCTTGTTTCACAATTAGCTTCAATGTATGATTGCTTTAGATGTAACGCTGCTACGATGTCTTCGTGTTTCAGAGCTTTTTCTGAACCGGTTAATGGTATCTGATCAAGGATAGGTATCCCAAGTAGCTTAGAGAACTCTTCCAATGTAGGTACCAACTGATAATCTGGGAATGTAAAGCAGTGATGCTTCGGATCGAAGAACTGGAATATGACGTGCATCATATCTTCTTCAACACCGGAGATAACCAAGTCAAGTAGATAACCATGCCTTTTGATAAACTGAGCTTGATCGGGAACTTCTGAAACTAATTCTTTGAGTTGAGAAGGTATACCCATAGAGTTGATTTGGATAGTCTTCCTGGAAGCCATAACTCCTACAAAACAGAGCAAAGATAAATCCCTAGGTCCTTGAAGTAGTTAGAAATGATATGATGTTATGATGTTATGATGTTATGATGTTATGATGTCATGATGTCATGTTTAAAACAAGTAGCAAGCGCAAGCAATTCACACAATAGCCCTAGATTTAAGGCTTGCATGAGCTATAGGTGTCAACCCTACCAAAGTTTAAGTGGGTTCAACCTGTCCTATAATAGTAACTGGGTTCTAAGAATCTCATATCATTGATCTTTCTCGTAGGCTTTATTTCAATACGACTACCAAGTGGTCGACCGAAACATCCCGAAAGTCGAATCTTAATGAGCGTAGCATCGAGTATCAACCAACCTCAGTCTGCACCAAAGTTAGTCATCTCACTACCTTCTAATGGCCAAGATGGGTCAATTAGGGTTCTAAAAGTTGAGTTAATGCTTATGACACCAACCAGATGCCAAATACATTCCTCAACTGAACATGAGGAGCATAGGGACATCCAAAGTGTCGCACTAATGTAGCTATCATTTTGACCGTTTCAGTATAAGCCTAACGGTCGCGAGGATTTATTGCTACTTACTTAAGGAAACCTGGATCTGGGTGTAGGATCCCCCACAAATATAATACCCAAGAAACCCTTAAAAGTAAAGCAAGCAAATGAATCAAAATGCAGTAAAGTGATCTAAAAACCCTAAGGTATCCTCTCTTTAGAGTGTCTCCCCAGCAGAGTCGCCAGTTCTGTAATACGGTGGGAGAACTGACTTTTTTTTTGCATTTTATCACAAATGTTGCAGATAGCAAGAGTCGTCACTGACTTTTCTTTTATCCAATTAAGGGAAGGCGAAAAGAACAGGAAAAGACCTTCGTTAGATTCTGAGTACGGGAGGTAGTTATGAAAATGGAAGGTGTTAGCACCCTTTCCATCCGTAGTTATCTACGAGCTCTTAATTGGTTAGCTCAGTTTATAAATTACTTTTTGTGTGTGTGTGTGTGTTTGAAAAGATTTTTGAAAAAAAGCATTTCACTTTGACTTCGTAATGATTCTCGCTGGAATATATACGAAGTGTTTGGAAATATGTTTTTTTGGAAAAGACTTTGTAATGATTCACGCTGGAACGTATACAAAGTGTTTTGAAAAGATTTTGAAAGAGTGTGAGGTGTGAAAAGTATTTTGATTGAGCAAGCAAAAGAGACTTATTGTAACACCCAGAAAATGAATTAATTATTTAAATGAATTATTAAGAAATTATTAGTCGAAGAGAAATTATCAGAATAATTATAAGAGACGTGAACGGAGTTATAAGTCGGTTTAAGAAGATTAAGTGAATAATCAGTTTAGTCGGAGAATTATTATTATTATGAGTAGAAATTAATTAATTAAAGTATTTAGTGGGTTTTATTATAATGTGAGAAATAAAATGGGAAGTATTAATTAATTGGCCAAATAGAATATATAATAGAATATATGATAGAATATATGGTGGAATAAATATTGAATTATTAAAAGAGTAGAATAGTTAATTAATTATTATTAAAGTATGATATTAAGGAGTATTTAAAGGAATGAAATAATAGAAAATAGGGTTTATATGTGAGAAAAGGAAATCAAAGAGGAAGTGGAGGCACAAAGGCTAGGAGAGGATACCGGAAGTGCACAATCGGAACCGGAAAGTAGACATTCGATCGGAGTTATAACCACCGTCAAATTTAAGGTAAGGGGTGGAGTTCTAACTCTCTAAACGGGATTATGATAAATCGTATGTGGGGACGGAATTGTATGAAATTATCTTTATTTGTATAGACCGTGTGTGAATTAAATGGTTGATTTTTATAGTAGTGTTGCTGGTGTTAATCGAAGGATATGAATGGTTAAGAATTAGTGTTATAGTGATCGACTGGAATATATATATATATATTGAAGTTGGGGGCGGACGCCCTGGCATGGAGAGGAGGGGGGCGCCCTTATATGGTGGGGGTAAGGATGAGACGACCGTCCCCTTGCCTATATTTGTTTTCTAGTGTTTTCTCAATTAACACTTACATTGTTTCAGTATGAGGTACCTTGTATCCTTTAATTAACTTAACTATAATATATTATTGTAGTATATTAAATAGTTAGTTTGTAACATTAAAGAAAAAAATAAAGGAGAAAGAATACATACATGACAGTACATTAGGTGTTATATAATAAGTTGGCTTGATACTGTAGCATAGACATTAAAGTGAGAATAATATCATATTTGATACTATATCGGCTAAATGAGAAGATTGTATTTTCAAGTTCCTAACATACATTGTCTTAGAATGAATTATAATATAAAACTCTTAAATGGCTACATATATATAAGTGTTGCAGTATTAAGTATTAAATTGAACATATATTGTGGTGAGAAGCATATGATCATGTTTTCTAGTCTAGCAAGCACATGTTTTAAGTTTACCAATTTATGCTACTTTACTAGTACAGTTACTAATAATAATAAATAATAATACAATATTTAGGAGTTAAATATTTGAATCAATTAGATAATTAAGTAAATTCTAATTTCGTTAGAATTGTCAATAGTGTTGAATAAATTAGCAGGGCCGAATAAGCCGAAATAGAAAATTAAGTTGTACAATTAGGTGCTCGGAATTAACCGAAATTTGTCGAGATAGTTCGTATAAGTTAGTAGGTAATTGTGACTGAATTGTTTTGTGTATTATGTCGAATAATTGTGTTGTTGTTTGCGATGTATCTGCGAAGTTGTTGTTATTATGTTGCTGCTATATTTTGTTTTAATGCGAAGTTGAAGGATGTTTTAGTGATGATGATTACCTCTGATTATTGGTAATAATAGTGAGATAGGCGTATGCCTTGTGAAGTGAATTTATGTTGTTATTTGCATGTTGTAGCATCGCATTTCATTTTGCATTCGTGAAGGCCTGTATTTGCGGATTTGTGAAGAAGACTTATTCCTTGTGCCTCTGATAACTGGCAATTTAGTGAAGGTAGTTTACTCCACCGGTACCACATGCATGTGCATTGTTGAGTCTCATTGGAATGGAAGTCTTGTCGTTGTTAATTGTGAAATAATTATATGTTGTTGCTAACGAATGAAGTGTGTTGTGTTGTTGTTGACTTGGGAATTATTTGCGACGTGTTAATTGTGTTGTGATAATTTTATATGAATCAATCCTAACATATTATTTATCATACACCTGTTTATATTGGTAGATATCTCACCCTTTCTTTTGTTGGCCGTTACCTTTATATTGGTAACGTGCAGGTAACGAGGAGTAAAGAATTTAGTTGCTTACGGCGTCGTCGCTCTGATACGTAGCACTCGGGGGGATTAAACGCATATTTGATTTTATATTGTTTTCCGTTGCATTATTGAAGTTAATACTTTGAGAATTGTTCCTTGAATTAAGTTGTTTTGAAAGATGCTATTTTCCATTTGGAGTTTTGAAAATATTTATGAATCCGCTGCGTAGTTTTTGAATAAATATGAAGTATTTTTGATGAATAAATAATTACTATAAATTCTTGGAATTAAATGTGCTATGTATCCATTAAGACGTGCTTTCATGATAACGGTTTTGAATGATGAATGTAATGCCTCATTTGTTGTAATTTCCGCACTCTGATTTTATTAAATAAACGTTGGGTAGAAATGGGGTGTTACACTTATTACCTACTCAAAATGGTCGTTTCCATGTTATTTTGCTTTCCTTTAGAATAAAGCTATCCATACCATTAGTTGGTAGGTAACCCTATTCGTTGGATGTAAAGGGACATTCGAAGGGACATCGGATGGTCATAGAAGGGAACTTGTAGGGATACCTTAGCGTATTCGTAGGGACGATCATCACTTTTCGTAGGCAACAATCGAGGGACGAGATCATATATTTGTTGGAAACATCGAGGGTCATCGAGGGACTATGATCTTTGTATCGAAGGGAATATGATGATATGTTTGTAAGCGTCCTAGGTAAGATATCCCTACGTTTGAAGGACATGACCATTGTTCGTAAGGCAACAAGAGAGGATTCCCTAAGGTGAGTTCATGTGTGATAAAGTGTATTGTATTCATATATTTTAGCTTGTGATTAGGGTTAGCTATGTTGTTTGAATTAATCTTGCCATACATGCATATTTACTAGCAATTAAATATGTGCGGAAAATAAATTGCGGAAATATAAAGGTCCTACGCTATTACGTGGCTTTGGGGCAGTTACATAATAAGGAGTGCGGAAAATAAAACTCTAATTAAACTATTACATCCCATGAGCCGTTACATAATATCGGAAAAATGTGCGAGAAGATAAACCTAGATATTACAACCTGGAAGCAATTACAATAATCGGAAAATATTGCGAGAAGGATCGAATTGTAAATAAGAGAAAATAATGTTAGTAAAAATGAAATTTTTGTGTTAGAAAAAGCTTTTAGGGTTAGTAAACCTAATTAAATTAGAAAAATATTTTTTGGGAATTTTCTGGATTAATTTGATATGGAAAAAGTAATTAAAAGTTAATTTCCGATTAATTAACAATTAAATAAAATAAAGATGAAAAATACTATTTTTTAATGTCAAAAATTAAATTGAAGTTTTTCTAACCTAATTATGAAAAGATTTTTTTTTGTAAAGAAAATAAATTGAATGGAAATTAATAAGAAAAAATAAGAAAAAGGTTAGTTAAAACAGGTGACAAAAATAATATGCTGTAGCCAGGGATCGAACCCTGCTCCTCTCCCTCACACGCGCGCCTTCTTTTTATCTGAGCTACATGTGTTAGTTGTTTAGAAAATGAAACAAAATGAAATAAAGGAAAACAATTTCTGAAAATTAATTAAATTAAACGCGCACGAAGGAGTCATCTTCTTCGTTTGAAATATCTAGACTTTTACCTACGGCTTGTATTCGTAGCAACATCATATAATGACGGTCTTGTCTGTCACTATATCACCTGAAAAAATCAAGAATCCGGAATATGCAATATAAATTAGCTATGATTACATGAATCGATTGGAATCGATCCACTGAGCATGAAGGTACCACTCGTTTGGTCCAATTTCTCCTATTTTGGAAAACCCTAATCGAGGTTTCAAACCCTAGCAATGGTGTTTCTTCATACCTGTGCTGAAACTCAAATCGAGCTATACAGAAAGCTTGCAATCATCGTTCTAAACACAAATATGCTATCAACTTCATTTCATCTTTGAAAATTAAGAGACAATTTTGAATGGAAGGCCATGTTTGGATTGAAAATATTATAAGTCATTTTTTGCCAAACATTATAAGTGTGAAAAAGTCAGTTTATTTTTGGTGATTTCAAAGGATCGTAACTTCCAGCTTAAGATGCCAAATGCTACATTTCCAAGTGCATTGTAAACCTTGTAATCTCAGCTTTTTAAAGAGCCCAAGGTTGTGCCATAAAGGTCCCTGAGCGATGAGTTATACATGTTTGAAGGAGGATCTATGTCATCCAATCTTGCTTCGAATCAGAAAAATTACAACATGTAAACTTGGATTACAAGGCAAATTACTCAAAGTTTAGATGCTAAACATGTTTAACAAATTGCCCAGATGTGTTTTGATGCAAAGTACACTTGAAATGAGGTAGTTTTTATGCCCTTTGAGTCACACATTTGGCATGATTTCAACCAGCTCATTTTGCACGAATTCACCATGATTCCTTCTCATTTTCATCACCAATCACTCTCCTATAAATTGAGGATCATTCCTCACTCATTTCCTCAAGTTTTGATATCCAAAAAACCTCTGCCAAACTTCCTTCTTAACCAGATTTTATGTAACATCGAATTCGTGTTTAAACCACTACCAGTGTAAATTAACCATTGATTCTTCTTCCTTGAACCTTACTGAAGATAACAGAACAAGAATCGTGCCTTGAAGCTCCCTGAATCGTGCCATCCAAGTCCAGTTTCAGAGCTCTAAAAGTGAACTTCATTCAGGTAGGAATCTTCATCAAATCGTCTCAGCTCAAGCACTATTTTATTCTTCTTATCTCCCTGGTCCTAATGATCTTCACCATTTGTGTTTTCATCAAGTATTGACTGAGAATTTCTGAAAACAAGTGCTCGCTATTATTTGATTTTTTTCCAAATTGATCCTTGCTCGTTTTAAATAAATTTCTCGCGAGGGTACAATTAGAACCGTCTTGAAGAGACGAATCTAATGGTACCAGTCTGAGGAATTGATTTTACAGTTTGTGGAACTCCAATTTTAGAGAGGCTGGAGGTTGAAGACGATGACATGGGCGTCTTCAACCAATGAAAGCATGACATATAATTTTTTTGAATTGAATTCGTTGTGTTAATTATACCGTGCACGCGTCTCTGGAGCCCTTGAATATGATTGCTTTTATTAGTCAGCATCGATCCAACGCGTGATATCTTTCCTCGTTTTATTTTTTTATTTAATTTTAATTTATGATCTGGTGTGAAAACCAAGGAGGTCCATATCAAGCACAGCGTGTGTGATCCCTTGGATCTGATTACTCACGCGTTTTGACTGTGATCTAATGGTCCATATTTTTTAGGTTTTTATTTTATTTTCTGATTTTTATATTTTAAATGTTTTAAACTTTAGAAAATCATATAAAATTCATTTTTGACTCAAAAATTATGATAAACTTCACAAAAATATTTTGAAATATCATCTTTCTGATTTTTATTTTTTCATAATTTTATTTTTAGATTTGATATTTTTATGATTTTTCTCATTTATTTGATGTTTTTAGTTGTTTCAAAATACTTTTTGACATTTTAAAATTCTTGAAAAATTATGGAAGGATACAATGGTGATTTGAAAAATATTGGTGACCTCATTTTATTTTTATTTCTGACTTTGCTATTTTTTTCCATTTTTGATTTATTTCACCATTTTCTCTATATTTTAAAAATAGTTTTTGACTTGTAAAAATTCTAAAAAATTTGTCAACACTTGTTGACCTCTGTTTGACTTTAGGTAATTTTTTTTGGAATTTTATTTTGATGAAAAAATACTATTTATGAATTTAGTCAATAAAATTCAATTAAATGACCTAATTTCAAATTATGTTTTGTCCATCATTAAATTACTTTTAATTCCTTTTTATTTTGTTGATTTTTGAATTTATTTGTAGTCACAAATTTCCTCAACATCAATGGAATTTGGGTGTTGATAGGTCTCGACCAAATCCACCAAGAGAGTTGATTAATTTTGACGAAGTTAGACCGAATAAATTCATCCGATGCAAAATAAACTTGGAACTAATTTCTTCTTCTCCATCTTATTTTTCCGTTTGTCCCGATTCGGAGAAAGTGATCAATTGGTGGCATAAACTTTAATGTTCAAATAGAAGCCCCAAAAGATGATTTGAGCTTTGTGGAGCTTGTCGTGTGGTCGCGTTGATTTTTTAATCAAGCTTCTGGCAAGTTTCCACTAACCTTGTCCATTTTAAATTCTCAATCACCTTTGATCAATTGATGTGATAATTCCAAAACCGGTGATATACTTGACAAAAAGAAATTGAAACTTTTCGTGTGGTAGCGTTGATTCTGTCAAGCTTCTGGCAAGCCTTCATGTGCAAGTTTCAAGATGGTCCCCTTGCTAACGACTAATTACTAACAATTCGGTGATATACTTGACAAGTTTCAAGATGGTCATCTTGCTAACCATTATTAATTGCCTTTTATTTTCCGCTCTTTACTTTTCGCTTTTATTTTCATGCTCTTTAATTTATGCATTTTATTTCAGCATTTATATTTCATGTCATTTTTTCTTTGCTCACTTGAGCATTTATTTTTATACCATTTTTTCTTTGCTCACTTGAGCATTTATTTTGTATGTCATTTTTCCTTTGCTCACTTGAGTATTTTATTTCTTGTTATTCTGAATTTGCTCACTTACGTTTTATTTTTCCTTTTCTAAAAATACCTAATAATTCAACTGAAACATAAAAATCTTTTAATTGGACTAGGTTACTATCCTTGTGCTCGGATTTTGATTTTTGGGACTTAGGACCCTTACCTCAACTTGGAGATTTCTTTGCCCTTGGTGTTATTCTGTCTTGTCTGGTTATTATCTTTGTATGCATGTTATTATGTTATACTCGATTAAGAGTGGATTTCCTCCAAATACAGATGTTATTCTGCCTGTTTTTCTTGAGACATGAATCCATCTGAGGCATTGATTTATCTGAAGCTTGGATTTTTTGTCTGGTTATTTGTTGCTAATGTGGTAATTCAAATGAGGGGATGTGATATTGGCTCTTGATGTCAAGTACTAGTTTTCTCACCCGATTAGATCTTTCTCTACCCTTGCCTTTTACTTCATGCACTTAGGTTAGCCTCTTCATCTCCTCTCCATTCTTTAATTTTCAAAATCTTCCCTCTTTTTCAAAGGATTCTTGTTTTCAAAACTCGAACAGCTTCCATAAAAAAAACTTGGACTTAGCTCCATGGATTTTCAAACTTCATTTTCTTAATAAACTTTCAAATCATCTAAAGATACTTTTACTTCTTTTTGTTAAGACTAAAAAACACCTAACCTCAATCAAACATTTTGAGCTCTTTGTAGCTTTTCTAACAACATTTTCTAAAAACCAAAACTAGTAGGTTTTGATTTCCATATTGCGCATTATTGGCATGTAGGCCTGGAACTCATTGGAAGTTCTATCAAACCAAAAATTATAAAAAATACTTCTTTTCTCCCCCACCATCATTTTGTACATATACTTTTTTTAGCATACATATACAAATTTTCAAAAAGGTTTCTGCGGAGTACCGTAGATTCTTTGGGTGCCTAACTCCTTCCCTTTGCATAACTAACCCCCGGTCCCAGATCTTTGATCTTTTTTTTGTTAGGATTTAATTCGCTCTTTTTCCTAGTCCTTTGGATAAAAAGCGCGGTGGCGACTCTTTTGTTATTTTTTCGAGTTAAGTCAATTTAATGGCTTATACTAGCAGTTTTTGCCTCTATAGTTTTATGACAGGTTCATCCAAGTTTTAAGTGTTCTGTATTTGAATGAAAGTTAATATATGTTGTTTTTATATGAAGTAAATGTGGCATCCCATGTATGATGAAATTTTGCACTCTGATTTTTATTAGTATTCGATGTGTAGATTTGGGGTGTTACATTAGTGGTATCAGAGCAGGTCGGTCAGTCCGACCAGTGTCGTCTAATGTTGCTTATTCCTTTGTACGCGATAAGTGTGTGAAACACTGTCGGTACTTGTTGTGTTTCTGATTTGTTATCTGCAAGAATTTAGTTGAAGTTAAGTAAGGGAGAAGCTTTGCTTCTCGAATGTGTTCGGTTGTGAGATGTTAGTTCTGTATGCTGCTGGTGGCTACAATGTATGGTTGTTGGAGCTTTGTTGTTTCCCGAAATTCGAAGGTAAAATGGATTTATGATTATGGTTGTTTAACAAGTTGGAGCATCTTGGAAAAGAATAATTGCTAAAATATGGAATTTAGTAAGTTGTTGTGTTCATCATTGTTAGTGGACTACGAAGTTGTCAGTTGAGTAGCATTTGCATAAGATGTCGATGTTGGATCAGTGATTAAATTATAGATTATGGTAGGTATTGTTGTAGAATTATTGGAGATTCATTACAAAAGTTGTAGAAGTGGTTGGAGTTGTTTGGATCTTTTGAACCATGAGTGTAAGTTAGAAAAAGAACATTGTTATAGTTTGGTAATGATGGTTTATACTCCATTATGGTTGTCGACTATCTATTGGCAAATTGAGGAACTGATCACCCTTAATCTCTTTTTGATAGTAGACGAGATCGTGTAGGATGTTATAGATGTATCTTTCTATCTTGATGGTGAGTAAAGTGATGAGGAGGCAATGTTGTATAGTCAAGTATAAGCGAGTGGTGGTTGCTACTACGTTGTAAGATGTTGTTCCAAGATATGGTTAAAGTGATTGGCAAGTTGGTAACGATTGTGTTGCAGGAGTATTAGAAGATTGACGGATGAGTATTGAATTCGAGTCGTGTTGAGTTATAGTTGTATCGGAGAAGCAATAGTCAAAGTGTTGTCAAGTGCAACTTGAGAATAAGAAAGTTAGACGTGGAAGCGATTTTAAGGATGGTTGTGTCGGATGAATTTTCAAGGACGAAAATATCCTAAGTGGGGGAGAGTTGTAACACCCCGAATATATTTATTGGAATTAGTCGAAACTGGATTTGTCAGTATTATTTTAAGAGGCGTAATTGGATTGATATGTTGTTTGGGCGGTAAAGTTAATATGACGATAAGAGCTATTAAGTTTAAGTTTAATCGGAGGAATAATATTAAGAATAATATTATTTATTTATTGGACTATTTTATTTAATTAAGTGGATTGGATTGTTGTTTGTTAAGAATAGCAAATTAGAGGTGCAACTAGTTGGCCCAATAAGACAATATGATACTTTTATTATTATTTGGAATAATGGAATATTAGGTTAGTAAAGTAAGTGAATGTATACATGTATTAGAAACAAACCTAAGACATCTTACGTAGCAGTTGGAGGAAATAAGGGTTTTGGTAGGAGAAGAAAGCCATGGAAATTGATCGAAGAAATTGCAGAGCATGGATAGAGGAAGAATTAGAAACGCAAAGTTTGGAAGAAGAGGATATAAGAAATGCATTAGCCATAACTGGAAATTAGGATTCGACCAGAGAATTCGACCGACCAGAGAATTCAACCGACCAGAAAACCGAAAGGTAAGGGTGGGGTTTCAATTATATAACCGGGAATATGATGACTGATATATGGGATTAGGGTTAAAGGAATTTATGATGTCTGTGTTAAATTATGGTATTTTATTCTAATAAGTAGTTGTTGTTAGTGAAATCATACTGAATGAAAATTGTATATATTGTTGCATTGGGTTTGTGTCGTCGTGGAGATCAATTAGTGCAGGGTGTGAATTAAATTACTGATTTGAAAGTATACCTGGAAAGTTGTGGGACGTGGGCCACCCTAGGGAAGGGGCATACGCCCCATTGTATGAAGGACAAATTGGGGCCACCAACATAAGGAGGCAGACGCTCATGTAAAGGAGGAAGTGGTTGGGCCACCTTGTAGTGAGGGGTGGGCGCCCCAAGTACTTAAGTGGGGGGGTGAGCGCCCCAGGCCCTGTACAGGGAATAAATTGTCTGTTTTTGTGCCATACTTGTGTGATAACCATGATACAGTGGTGTGGGTAAAATTTAAATAGAAATCATGACCAGTTAAGTGGTAAAAGTTAACTATTATACTCATTATATTATGATTCAGTTAATATAGTAATTAACTTTTGATTAAAGATAGTAGTTTAAAATAGTAAACTACCAGTAGTAGTATATGTTTGCAGAGTTGTGATTTGATGTCAGTATAATCTTTGGATGCAAAAAATGACTTATATCAGTTTAATAAAAATTAGTTAGTACTTAACAGTGATATCAGTGAAAGAAAACAGAGCCGAATAAGTAAAATTAAGTGGTAAAATTAGTTGTTCGGGATTAACCGAAAATGGTTGGAGTAGTCTATAGTTTTTAGTAGGTAATCTTAGTTGGTTTGATTTGTTGAGACGATGTTGAATATGTTGATTTGCATGTACAGCCGAATACGTTGAATTGTCCTAATTCATGGGCATGTTTGAGTTGTGGGTCGAATGACCAGTGTTGTTTAAGTTGGTGCAACTGATTCATGTTTAAGTTGTTGTTGTTGTTGTTGATGATGATGTTGATGGCTAAGTTGTTGATGTTATTGTTGTATGTAATTCATAACATCGTATAAATTGCATGATTAAGTTGGCCTTGGTGGCACCGTGTTTAAGGCTTATTCCTTGTTAATGCCTCGATAAACTGGCATATGTTTAAGTTGTGTTTAATTTGGGAGTTCTGCTCCAAATGGTACCACATGCATTTGCATAGTTGGGTCGCATTCTATCTGTTTGATGTAAGTTGTTGTTCAATATGTTGATGTTTGATATGAGTTGATGTTGTATAGAAGTTGATGTTGTATATCAGTTGTTGGTTGATATAAGTTGTCGTTCGATATAAGTTGTTGTTTGATAAAAGTTGATGTTGAATACAAGTTGATGTTGTATATAAGTTGTTATTTGATATATGTTATTTTTTGATATAAGTTGTTGTTTGATATAAGTTGTTGTTTAATACAAGTTGTTGTTATTATTAAGTTGTTTATTAGTAGTTGTTGTATGATTCTTGTACGAAGTGGTAAAATTTGTATGATTCTAGTCTAATATATTGATTATCATACTTTTGTTTATATTATTCGATATCTCACCCCTCTGTTGTGAT
The DNA here is from genome assembly GCA_021764765.1 of Vicia sativa. Taxonomy (NCBI): domain Eukaryota; kingdom Viridiplantae; phylum Streptophyta; class Magnoliopsida; order Fabales; family Fabaceae; genus Vicia; species Vicia sativa. Next base: position 106,772,421 of record CM038793.1, read on the forward strand.
GTTGCCTCTACGTGCGTAATGTGCAGGAAATCATGAAGATTAGCTGATCCTTAGTAGCGGTTACCGTTGTTAGTTCAATTTGGTGTGAACTGCTCTGATACGTAGCACTCGGGGGGATGAACTCTAAGTTATTTCTTTTGTTGTGTCTGTTGTTGTTATTACTATAAGTTGTTGACCTTCAAGTTGAACTTAAGAAGTACTATGCCATTGTGGAAGTTGTTTTAGTTGAATGAAAATATTAGTTTAGTTATCGTTGATTAAAATTTGAATTAGTTTTATTACAGGTTCATTCAGGTTTTAAGTGTTATGTATCTAATGAAAGTGATTAATATATGTTGTTTTTATGTGAAGTAAATGTGGCATCCCATGTATGATGAAATTTTGCACTCTGGTTTTTATTAATATTCGATGGGTAGATTTGGGGTTGAAGCAACTCGATTTTCAAAAATCATTTAAATTTCGAAAACTAGTGAAATCGCCACCTAATTTTATTTATTCTAAAAGGAAAGGGAAAATATAGATAAAACCCCAAACAAACGGATAAGACGGTCTACGACCAAAAATTTGGAATCGGGAGTCGGTTATGTAAGGGGAAGGTGTTAGCACCCCTTACATCCATCGTACTCGATGGGACCCGTTTAGTTCATACGTGTGTGTGTATATTCGCTAATCTCTAAGTTATAAAAGAAACGAAATTTGTTTATTATTATTTTGAGTTTGGCACGATTTTTGAACCGTGTGCCTACATATTCCCTTGTGCAATGGGAAAGTCAAAACTCTGTAGTTCCTCTTAAAAAGGTTTTAATTGTTTGCATTGATTTATCTGAAAAATTGTGCATTTAGACGTCTCAAATGCTTTGAGCTAGGACTTGTTTTGTTTGTTTGAAAAGCTTAAGTCCTCGTTTGTATTTGAAACGACTATTGCACACTCTTTATCGGAAAAGAGTTTAATGATCGCATATGAGCGATAAAAAGAGTTTGAATGAGTTATTTTATTTTTATGTGGGAGACGAGTATCGGACCATAAGCGTTCAACAGCTAACGCCCCAATTACTCGGATGAGTGGACAGAAACATCCGAATCATCTTTTTCTACCCAAAAGTTTTATTAAGAAAAGTGAGGTGAAACATGGTTCACGTTTAATTAAATTCAATTAAAGACACCAAGCATACGGTCAAGGGTCGATACTGGACTGACTACCATATGCTTGGGAGGAGGGAGAAATAGAATATTTATTTAAGAAATTATTTTGAAAGGAAACCCGACGTTGGATCGGGGTTTAGAACTTTAATTGCGAAAGTATTCTGATACGCGTGCTGAGATGGAGTGGAAGCGGGTTATGATTAATCAAGTATATGGACTTGATTAACCTCGTGAGGATAGGTGCTCCTATCCCCAACCATGAGACCCTGGTGCATGGTGATTGGTATATAGACCAATGTTGTTTCGGGTTATGATCGATTAAAGCAACAAGGGCTTTAACCGATCTCGTGAGGATGGCCATGCCCATCCCCAACTATGAGACCCTTTAGAAAATTGACATATGAGTCAATCAAAGCGGGATCGAATTGATTTTAATTTTGAATCGTGTGCAGAGTGTACAATGGTGAATAATTGCGGAATGAATAAATAAACAGACAAAATTATCATACAATACAATCGGAAATTCAAATAATTATTGGAGATGATTTTTTCTGTTTGATGAAAAATCGGCTAATAATTTAATCGATAAATCATCAAATACAAACTATCAGATCCAATAATCATTTAATACATCGCACAAAAAAATATTATTTACGAAAATAAATTAATTGAAGAGATGAGTTCAGAAATAGCCTGGGTGACGCGGATTTGAGCGGTGCAACAAGAAAACCAGAGATAGATACTCCTGGGCCCAAATAAAGTGCCCAACGAACCTTCAGAAAACTTCGGATGAAGCGCGATGCATCATTGATCACGGAAGTAATGGAAATACGGGTATGTCGATGTCGAATGCAGAGGAAACAAAGAAAAACGCTAGAAATTTCCCATTAAATAAATAAAAAATCTAACTTAACACTATTCATTATTTGGTATATTTGAGGTATACTATGTATTTTATTGGCTAAGTATAATAATAGTTATTACTAATAATAATACTAATAAATAATGATAATAGTAATAAATAATAGTTACCAAGATATAATTAATTTAAAAAAACTAAAGAAAATTGATTAAGAAAAAAAAAACTAAAACTAAATAATTTAACTTAATAAATAATAATAATAAAAAAGGTTTGAAACAAAAATAGAAGAAAAAAAGAAGAAAAGAAAAACAGATGTTGTTCCTCATTCTCTCACGCGTTCTCATCGGATCATCATCACTCTCTCACGCGTTTCTCACTTCTCTCATATTCTCTCTCGCCGCGGTTGCTGTTTCCTCTCATTTCACACAGAAACCTCATCGGTTTCCCTCGACGCCGCCGCGATTTGTCTCTCTGTTATCTCTCTCACGCGCACTCGCGATCTGTCTCTCTCTCGCTACCGGAAATCTCTCCTCTCTCTCGAACTATTGTTTGCATGTTTCGATTCTAATGGTTTGATTTCTGACTATGAATGTTTGATTGTTTGACAGACTGTTTACCGTTTGGAAACTTGAAGGGTTTGGAAACCCTAGAGTAGTGACGAACTTGATCGAGCTTCAACTGGTTCCGGGTGAGATTGTTCCAAAACCTTTTTCTCTTCCTCGTCTTCTTTCTCTATATTTCAGAACGTATTTCTGAAAATCTCTTTCTAAGGGTGTTTGGTTGGTGAAGATGATGATGAATGCTTGCTTGCTTAGGTTTTCTGGGATTTTGAACTGTTTTCTTTTTGGTCTCTTGTATAGTAGAACAGATACTTTCTGCTTGATCTTTTTCTGGTTTGTAACTAGTTTGAACAAACGTTTGGAAGAATGGTTTTTTGAACTGGTCTGGGAACTTTTGCTTTTTCTCAAGAAAATTCCCCGTGTGTTGAATTTTTTCTCTGTTTTCAAAACCTGATGGACTCTTGTTCTTTTAACTGATGAAAACAGATGATCTGTGTTGAAATTTCTCTGTTGTTTTAAAACCTGATGGACTCTTGGCTTCCCCAAAAACTGATCAGAACAGCTATCCCCCTTTGTCCTGTAGCTTGGTGAAAATGATATATCTTGGCGATGCCTTTTGATCTTTGCTATACCTCTTGGAGCAGTCTCTTTTTCTCCTTTTGGAACTGTCTCATTTGATTCCCTTTCCCTTTTTATGCTTAACATATGTTGGTCTTCTCTCTTTCTTGATATTGTATCTTCCTTTAAAGAACAGATATTACTCTTTCTATGATATGTTGCTACTGTTATTATATCTTGAACAGATACTTGCTTGTCTTGGTCCACTTCCTTCTCTTTTTATGATGTGTTGCTACTGCTAGCTTATATATAGTCTCTGCTGCTGCTGTGTTTTTGCTTCTTTTCCCTCTTATCTTCTCAACTGTCCCTGCTGCCTTAGTCATGGTTGCTATGTATGCCTTGCTGTTGTTATGCTGAACTGTGATACTATACTTGTTGCCTTGCCGGAAATGTGTCATGAACTGATGTATGCTTTGCTGGAAATGTGTTATGCTTGCTGTCTTACTATATTTGTTGCCTCAAACTGTGGGAATTGTTGCCTCGATTTATGTTGTTGGATATTGTAAACATAACCTGCTTGCTGCCTTTTACGCTTGTTTGTGAACCGGGTCAGCCCGTGATTTGCAAACAAGCCATTTGCCGATGATTAATCTTCAAGATTCTGAGGCTTATCGTTTAAAACCTGATTCCCGCCAACACCTAATGATGATCCTTGAAAAATAGTTTTTCATAATTTCGCGTTTCGTTTCAATTTTATACTTGCTAACTTGTGCTTTTTTCTTTGTTACATGTGTCGGTGAATGGTGGAGCGGCGACACGGAGAAAGTAAAGCAATGCAGCCACAAAGACCGGAGGCGTGAAGATTTGAACGTTCCGTAACAAACTGTAGGATCCGTAGGACTTAGAATTGTAGGACTTAGAATTCTTTTTGTAACAAATCATAATTTGAAAGCAAATTCGTAGCTATCTTGTAATATTCATGACCTAAATGAAAACTTGAATTCAAATTTCCAATGTTGAACTTTTCCTTCTTTTCTCTTTTGGTGAAGAAATTGAAATTGGAATAGAAAGAAACAAACTTGTTCTGAACATTTTCCGATCTTTGAATCGCATAACACAATTGTTCCATATTCGACGATCCTTTGAAATGTTGATTAAATTGTCCTCATAGTGACCTTTGAATGAAACAAGTCTTGGCAAAATTTCCCAAAACTCGTAATAAACCTTGAATGGACTTGTAACGCATTTTAGAACACTCGAATAAAATTCGCATTTGAATAGTGTTCAAAATTCAACTTGCCAAAGTTGGTGCCAACCTAGGACTTAGAATCTGAATTTGATATTTGAATATTTGAGCTGTCATAAAACATCAAATAATTCTATCTTGCCTTGTTCCGTAAGTAGAATTCAAAATTTCCTTTGAACTCCAACTTGCGATCCACTTGCTAAATCATAAACCAACATTCCAATTGGCTCGAAAACTTGAACTTCCTTTTGGGCTTTAGGATTTTGCAATTGTGAACTGGAATTCGGATGTATTTGCACCAACTACAATCCTTGTATCTTGCAATTGATATAAACTCGGATGTACAAGATTGATCTAAAAACTCAAACACTTGCATAGACCACAAACTTAAAGGAAATCCCAAAAAAGGAATAATTGCCCGATAAATCATAAACTTCAAGAAATTCAGTACCACGAACCTTGACAAATTATTCGTTTCAAATAATTTTGGTGGATACAAGAGAAAGGAACATGAACGAATGTTCCAAGAAAGATTATGGTAAGGAGGGTAAATTTTGGGGTGCGACAGGGGTGTTACAACATCTACTCCTAATTGTCCATATATTGCCATAACTCCCTTTTAAGTGTCCATGAGATAGAATATGAACTCATTAACTTACTCAGATCATACTTCTTCCTTAGCTTAGACATATGAGATTTTAATACTTAGATTCACAAGGATATTGATGTTCCAACATCACATGAGAGATTCATAGAAGTGCTTCAGTACTCATTTGCCTTGGCTCAGATATCACAATTGTTTCTCAGTTGCTCTTCTAAAATATCAAATACAAATTTATCTCAAGGACATTCCAATAATATAAACGTCCTTTCACACTTGCTACAGAATAATTACCCCCCCTCAGTTGTAGCTTGTTATACATATTAGCACATCATAATCAACATTAGAAAGAATAGATGTTTAAACATCAATAAGAACATTCATAGATGTACAAACATAGTCATTTTATCCCCTTATACACATCACCAGTAGCATTTGGAAGCACAAATTAACACATAGTCAGCTGCTCCCTCTTAACATCATCACTTCTGAGCTTTCCAAAATACCTTTGCTCCCTTTGAGTCATACGAAATAAGGACACGTCTTATTTTAGTCCTCACACTAGAAGCATTATTTATTTGGAATTTGCCACAGTTTCTAAATTAGGAATCCTTAGTTTGCTTGCTACACAAGATTCAGATTGCCACACTCTGTAACCTGTAATAGAAGAAACCACATTATAAACCATGCGCATGACCAAAGATACGTCTTCAAAAGATAAGTCTGGATCTTATCTGCCTTCTCTCAATATATGGTGTCTTCAATAGTTGTGATGTTACATCTTCATGTAGAACATTCTTTTCTTTACATCACATTCTTCATCACTCTTGACCTTAAATTCAGATTTCCACATATCTATTATACAAATATCTAGCTCCCGTCAAGATACTTATCAACATTTGTATGCATCTCTTAACTATGGATCAATTCTTCATATAATCACCAGATAATGTTTCTACACAACCTTAACTTGTGAAGATTAATATGGGCTCAATATTGACATTCAACTCATAATTTAGCATGAATAAATCAGTCAAATACTCAGCTCCCGACAGAGTATATGAATTTGGCATTCAAGCTACATACTAATAAGTACTTAGTCTCCCGTAAAAGTACTTACCGGTTAGTTAGTTAGTTAGAATTATCTACTCACACTAGATGATCCTGACTGATTACTTCTTCATACTTTACACTTACTTCCAAGCAACAATACATCTTTTCTTGGCTGAAGACATTGAAATGATGTTCCAACATCAGATACGACATCATCTATTATAGTATGGTTCTGAGGGTAACATCCATACTAACACATTCAACACTTTTGGGGGGGACATAGGAAGCACAACTAACAACAACTGATCAAGCTCCAGGATCAGACAATCAACATAACTAGGTGATAACATGAGCCACATCTCAATAAGATTTTCTTCAGACTTCCATTATGACTTTGAGATGATGGATGTCGTTGTTTGTACCTACAGAGGAGATTCCCTCTATTAGGTTTCTGGAACAGATTTACCTAGCATGACACAAAATAATATGCAGACTCTTCAAAGAAATCTGTCTCCCTTGATTCTTCAAGACAATACGCATCCAAGACAGTATATCACAACTACATCTTTGATATTTGGGGCCGTCAACAATCAGGACCATTTACCACTATGGTTGGATCATAGTATTTTTCTCCAAACAGAATCTGTTCTATGGTCATGAACAAAATTCCACAATTATGGTTCCTTTGATCAAATGGGTCTTCCAGATACAAGCTCATCTTGTGTTCATAAAGGGACTATAAGATAAACCTTTATGAGTCCTTTGTAAGTACATTGAGCTCAACTTTTATACTCCCATAAGCTCTGGTCAGAAATAAAATGACATATGGAGTAGTCAACTTGTTGATCATGTCCTGATCAACTAATACAAAGCAGATGTCTCCTCTTCCATATCAGGAGTAGGTTCCAAACAAAAAGGTTCAATACATTCTTGTTTAGAACCCAGAACATTTTTTCTTCAACTAGTAGCTGCATATCTGTTGAAGTAATGTTCTAACATCCCATAGAACATCAGTTCTGTCTTCTTGGAACACACTATCCTTTATAACTTTCAAGGTCTTCAAAACAATATTCAGATGTTGCATAAGAATCATTGATCAATTGATTCTCATTAAATACATTAGTAAATGTATTTATCAGTGGACTTGAGAAATATCTCAAGTATCTTTGAAATTTATAATGTAGTTTAACAAATATCTGCCATATATTCTGTTGAGAGAATAGTAACCCTAGATCCTTCTTGTACTTTAAGGGTTACATCAAAAGCCATGCAGTGGAATATAGAAACACTTCAACAGGATTTATACACAATGCTTACTCTCCAATTTAAGCATCAATATATAGTAGCTTTTCACCAAGCTATAGGCTAGACATCATCAATACCATAACCATAACACACATAGGCTTAAGAGTTATCTAATCAATATCTTCACTCTCACATGAAGATTTAGACAATATTCCTCTTTTGATAAATAACAGCTGAGCAGTAATCCATTAATTCAAGGTCTCCACTCCCTCATAAAGTCTTTGAACTTTTAATTCCTCTATTCTAGCTTCATCATCTTCTTTCATCAAGAAGATACACGAGTTCTAGTCAGGTTTGTCTAGTCTTCCACAAATAGGTTTATCCTCCACTTCAAGCGAACATACAATATGAACATGCTTTGTTCAAACAAATCTTCCACCTTGTACACAACCAGAAATTTTCCTCTCTAGGATCTCATCCACAAACAGACGTGATGTCTGCTTTGATACCAATTGAAATTCTAGTAGCAGAAGACTCAGATGTCCTATAAGGATGTTGAGACATCTGATCTAACATTAAAACAAAATAGACAAGGTAGGGATAATAAAACACAGTGCAGGAAATCAAAAAGAACAAAACAGAATTGTTAACCCAGTTCGGTTCAAACCAACCTAAATCTGGAGGCTACCAAGCCAGGAAGAAGACTCCACTATCAGTAGTATTATTTTATGTAAACAACCTCTGGTTTATAGATAAACAACCTCTGATTTACCTAATCACTATCCAAAGAAACCTTTATCTGAGAAGAACATCTGAGACAAGAGAACCTTTGTTCACTCCCTAGTGATACCTAACTATTGCAAACCCCTGCAACAATAACAACCTATTTGAAGAACCCTTATTCAATTAACAAAAACAATAAAACTCATGACACACATATACTTGGAATTTCTTCAAAGCTTCTTCCAAGAACACAACTTAACTCATTGCTTCACAACTTCTGAGTGAGTGAAAACATCCTCTTGCCTACAGGCATGGAGGTACAAATTAATGACCTATCCTATAATTCGGGTGGTTCACACATGGCTAACCCTAATGATTAAATATTTCTATATTTGGCTAGCTTACTAAAACTAGGTTACAAAGTACTTATTTATAACCTATTACCCAACTGGATTTGGACCTTCAAACAGCAGCATATCAGCTGCAACAAATTGTATAAACAAACTCTGCATAAAGAAAACAGTAGAAAACTTTTTCTATAATCAAGGTCTTCAATATAATTTTTATCCTTAGCTCTGATTGAATCTTCTAGACCTTCACATATTCCTTCAATTACACGCCACATATGATGCATAATATTCCCAGAATATTCTGAACAATTTAAAACAGAACTGTTACAAACTTAACAGTTCAATAACGTGACGTCTGATGTCTGATGTCACGACATCTCTTTCGATATGTTGTTCCAAATGTTGATTTTACTCAGCACAACATGTTTAGGAATTCCAATAGGATTTACTAGTTCTTAAATATCCTATTGTACAATACATTGTTGATGTTATTATTTGTTTTATTAAAATTAAGCCAATCCTTAAAATCAAGGAACATACACTAGAGATATTAACTTTTCTCCCAACCATGAGGATGAGTCTCACCTTGAGGGTTATTCCATCAACCCTGCTACATCTACTCCTAGTGATCCTGCATCCTCTTCCCCTGAGCATATATCCACCACCTCTAAGGTACCTAGTGACACTCCAAACCTTAGTCCATCCTTTCACTCTAATGAGCTCACTATCTCTTCATGCATTCCCATTTCTCAATCCTATAACTCTCCCTCAATTATCACTAGTAAACCACTAGTCTGTTTGCAAAACAATGATCATCACATGCTCACCCAATCTAAAATTGGTCACTCCAAACCCAAATCTTTTACTGCCTATACTAACAATGAACCCACCAGTATCAAACAAGCCTTATCTACTCCTGAGTGGGTTCAAGCAATGAAATAAGAATTTCTTGCATTACAAACAAACAATACATGGACACTCACACATCTACCTGCTAACAGAAGAGTTTTAGGATGTCGTTGGGTGTTCAAAATCAAAAGGAATCATGATGGTAACATTCTAAAATACAAGGCCAGGCTTGTTGCTAAGGGTTATCATCAATAACATGGCTTTGACTATACAGAAAATTCCTCTCTTGTTGTCAAGCCAATGACCATTTGTGTTATTTTAACCCTAGCCATTACTTACAAATGGGAAATCCAACAAATTGACATAAATAATGCATTTCTCAATGAGAATCTCCAGGATGAAGTTTACATGACACAACCTCCTGGCTTTGTGAGTAAAGATAAACATCTTATCTGCAAGCTCACCAAGGCCCTATATGGTTTCAAACAAGCCCCTAGGGCCTGGTATGAGAAGCTTACTCAAGCACTAATACAACTTGGCTTCACCTCCTCCAATTGTGACAACTCTATTTTTCTCTATTGCGAACAAGGTATTTCTCTATATGTCCTTGTCTATGTTAATGACATACTTATCACAGGCTCCAACACATCTTTGATTCATGATCTCATCAATAAATTGCACAACAAATTTTCCTTGAAGAGGCTGGGCAGACCAAGCTATTTTATGGGAATTGAGGTGAAGTCCTGCAGCAATAGCTCTCTCCTTCTCACCCAAACCAAGTACGTCAGAGATTTGTTGGTTAGGGACAAGATGGTTGATGCTAATGGAGTTCTTACTCCCATGCTGAGTACATGTAAGCGAAGGAAGCACGACTCCTCTCCCCTGGACGATGCTTAACACTATCGTTCCATCGTTTGTGTTTTTCAATATGTAACACTAAAATGGCCATACATTGTCTTTAGTGTTAATAAAGCATGCCAATTCATGGCCAGTCCTGTAGAGGCATATTGGTCTGTAGTACAGAGACTACTTCACTATCTTAGTGGCAGAAGTGCATATCGTCTGCTAATTTCCCCCTCTGTTTCAGCTCCAAAATTCTCCTTAAGAGTCTATAGTGACTCTGATTGGGCCAGTGACCCAGATGATCGAAGGCCCACTTCTGGGTCTTGCTTGTGCTTTGGTCTACTTCTAGGTCATTCTTGTTCTTTGGTCCAAATCTACTCTCATGGAGCTCTAAAAAGCAATCTCAAGTTGCTATCGCAAGCACTAAAGTCGAGTACCGTGCCATTTCTCACTCTACGTCAGAACTTCTGTGGCTCGAGTCCTTGTTGTCTGAACTCCAGGTTGCCTTCCATAGTCCAACATTACTCTGTGACAATCTTAGTGCAGTTCTACTGTCTCACAATCCTGTTTTACATGCCCGTACTAAGCACATTGAGTTAGACATCCAATTTGAGCGTGAACGGTAGTTGCAAAACGAATGGCCATCCAACATGTTCCAACAACAACACAAATAGCTGATACATTGACTAAACCGCTTGGAACTGCTGCTTTTCAAGATCTTCGAGTCAAACTTAAGGTTGTTTGTCCATCACCGCAACCCTCAGTTTGAGGGGATATTAGAGTTATATTTTTCGCAAGTAGTTTTTCAATAGTGTTATTAGTTAGTATGCCGTTACAGCTGGAGCAAAGTTAGTTAGAAATTGTAATGACTCTAATAGCTCACTTGTGTGGATATATGTCTTCGTTCCATTGGCTTAGTAATGAAAAAGTTTTGAGTTTATCCTTTCATATTGGTGCTCATCACAAACTCATATTCACATAGTGAAGAATGAGATCTAGTTTTGATTATAACAAGGTTTAATGCATTGTGATGGCTCATTACATTTGGATAACTCTACTCTGAGGAATAAACATGTCGCTATTGATGCTCTTTTTAAACTATTCTATGTTTTCCTTATGTTCTTCGTATGCTAGTCATCTCATTACTTCATCATTGTAACTTTCAAAAATAAAATACTATAAAATATGTATGGTTCTATGTGTTATTCATATAGTATGTTTGGCTCTATGTGATTAACAATAAAGATTATATCTCAAACATCATTAATCAAGAAACAAGCACAAGTCAAAGTTTTTAAATTTCCAATTGAAATATCTAATCAATGTTAAATCAAAAGGAATTAGAGATATGAATGTTTGAAAGCTCTTCTAATAGAGTGTTTACTGTTTCATCTTATAGTTTGATCTTTTAAATACAAAAAAACAAGAGTAAGTTTTGTAGGACTAAAACGATGCACAAGCGTATTGAAATGGTTGGAAAATCTTTATCTTTTTGTAGAAACTTCTTAAAACTAATATTCTCAAAGACGACTTAATCTATACGGTTTTGTTAGAATATACCCACTTTTATTTATGAAGGTGTGTTTTAGCAAACTTTAACTTAAAATGATTAAATGCATCCTAAGATGCATGTCCATAAAACACTTTTTTAAAAATTAGGTGGATATAAGTTTGCAACTCCTATAGATATTTGTTAAAATACACCTATTTATCCTTCGATTTTTGTTAAAAACTGAGGTAAAAAATAGCACAATTTTAAAAATCCTAAAAATACAGCTACTCGGATTGAAACTATGACCAATACCATTTTTTCTATCAATTACTCAAAAATCAAAGGGTAAAATAACGGATTTTCAGGTAACCTTTTGGTACGTCACATGTGTAACCGAGATTATATCATTCTCACCAGAGGTGAGATAATATTATTCGTAATAGTGAACTTTAAAATATAAATACAAATTATTATTTTTAGAGATATTAAAACAAACTAAAATTATAAAGATAAATGGTATATAAAATTATTTAACTTAATTACAATTTCTATTACATGATTTTCCAAATAAAATATGACAAGCGTACTTAAATATTATTTTCGTGAATAAAATTAAAAAATTATAAATATATAAGAGAAAATTATATACTCATAATTTTATTAGAATATATTAGAAAATAGTAAAAACAATAGTTAATGAATTGTATCTAAATTTTCTGCTAAATAAAAACCAAAGAAAAGCATTTGATAGACAAGGTTTTCTTAACTATAGTAATTTTGGGCTTGATAAAGGCTTATTTTGTCATCTACATAATAAAGTTGTATAGATTGCTTTATATATATACTTTTCACCTTTGACATAGAAAAAACACTTATATGATAGGTAGTTATTATTTGTATAACTTAAACAACAAAACTCAAATAATTTCTTTTGGTGTAAAGAATTAGATATAATTAGTACGTGAGGCACTTTTAGTGAGGTGAGAAAAAGATAATAATAAAGAAAATAAGGCTTTGTATTATTGGATTATATAAATAATGATACAATCTAAGACTATTTACATTCAATCCTAATTGGACTTTGGTCTACACAACTTGAATTATATTTAAATATTAAAATGTAACCTAATCTAATATTTTTACCAAATCTAATTTAATATTTCAACACACCTCCATAATCCAAGTTGTCGGACATCCTCAAAAATAGTCAATCTGAATTATTCCTAATTTCTTTCTCAAATTCAGGAATCTGTTAATCTTCAATCGTTTGGTGAAGATGTCGGTCAACTGTGCTTCACTTGAGCAATGCCTTACTTCAAGTTCACCTAGATTTACCTTTTCCCTCAAGAAGTGAAACCTAGCTTCGATATGTTTACTTCTTCCATGCAAAATTGGATTCTTCGCCAGATTTATAGTTGACTTGTTGTCGATTTGCAACACCAGCGATTTCTTCATGTACTAATTTGATCTAAATTGCTTGACAAGCAGCATAAGATCCTGATATATATTTAGCTTCCAAAGATGACAATGCCACCACAGGTTGCTTCTTGGAACACCATGATATTGGGGCACCAAATACATGAAAAAAATATCCAGTTGTGCTTCTTCGATCTACCTTATCTCCACATCAATCAGCATCTGAAAAACAATTAACTATTACTTCTTTATCTTTAGAATTTCGTCGAAATAGTATTCCACAGTTTATCGAAACCTTTAGATATCTCAAGATTCTTCTTGCAGCCTTAATATGTGACACTCTTGGTTCACTCATATATTTTCTTACTAATCCGACAGCGAAACCTATATCAGGTCGACTGTTGCATAAATACCTAAGAGATCTCACAATTTGCTTGAACAAAGTTACATCAACTTCGTCTTCATCTCCATTCTTCTCCAACTTCACATTTGGTTCGACAGGTGAGGATGTAGGGTTCGAATCATCCATTGTGAATCTCTTGAGTATATCTTGGACACACTTCCTTTTATGTAGCATCATACCTTGCTTTGTTATTTGAAATTCCATGCCTAAGAAATAAGATAATTTTCCCAGATTCGACATTTCAAATTCCTTCGTCATCATTTCTTTGAACTTCGACAAGTTCTGCAAGCTATTTCCAGTTACTAGCAAGTCATCAACATATAAGCAGATGATTGTTATATCTTGTGCTACAACTTGAACATAGATACCATACTCTGATTTGCATTTGACAAATCCCAATTCGACTAAGTATGAGTCGATCTGCTTGTTTCATGCCCTAGGTGCCTGCTTGAGACCATAGAGCGCTTTGTGCGATATATATACTTTACTCGCTTCCTTCTGAATCACAAACCCAAGAGGTTGTGTGACATAAACCTCTTCTTCTAAAGGACCATTCATAAATGTTGATTTCACATCTAAATGAAATGTCGACCAACCTTGGTTGCATGCCAATGCTACTACTAGTCGAACAGTCTCCAATCTTGCTATTGGAGAAAATACTTTAGAGTAGTCAAGTCCTTCTCTTTGAACAAACCCTCGAGCTATTAATATTTCTTTATGTCTTGCCATCGAACCATCAGCATTGTGTTTCAACTTGAATACCCACTTCACTTTGATAGCTTTTGTATGTGCTGGTAATTCGACTAACTCCCATGTATTTTTTCTTTCGATCTCCTCTAACTCTTCGACCATAGCTAACTTCCACTTGTTACTCTTCAAATTTTCGCTATAGTTTATTGGTTCAGCATCTGCAAGTAAATCCAAATGAACTAATTCTCCATCTGGTGTTACTTCATCATCACCACTTACTTCATAATCTTGAAGTCTTGTTGGAGGAACTCTATTTCGTTGAGGTCCATGGCTTGTGCTAGCCACACCCTATTCGACTTCGACATTGTCTATAATATCAGCATTTACTTCATCTTCGACTTCGACTGGATTCTCAGTAATTCCTTTGACTTCAATCTCATCAATTTCGTCGTCCAAATCAGAGCTCATTAGTGGCTTGTTAATTGAATTACTAGAATCCCAATCCTAGGCAACATTTTCATCAATTACAATGTCTCTACTCAACACGATCTTCTCATTAACTAGATTGAAAAGCCTGTATGCACCAGTTTTATGATATCCTACCTAAATCATAGGTTCACTCTTGTCATCAAGCTTCCTTCTTCTTGCATTAGAAATATGCTTATAACACATAGAGTCAAACTGTAACGCCCCGTTTTATTTAATATTATATTCTATTAATATTTCTGAATTACCGTTAGACGATTGTTTTGCGACGAGAATAATTATATTAATTAATATATTTGGCGACATTTCGTTTGGTCTGGTTTTGATTCTGTTCGGTTCGGTAAAATATTATTCGGACCGATATTTAATTTCCCGGAGTTATTTTAATTAATTGGGTTAATAATATTATTAGATATTACTAATGTGATAATTAGTAAGACAAGTTGGGGGTGTGTGGGCTAATTGGTGAGTATTGGATGTACACCCTTGGCTAGTAGTAAGAATCCAACATAAAACACCATTTTCCTCTTTTTATTTCATTACAACACCAAACCAAACTTAGAAAGAAAACTAGAAAGTTTTGGAAGAAGAAGAAGAGCAAGAGCAAGCTAGGGGTTTGAAGTTGGTTGAAGCATCTTGCATCATCCAAGAATTTGAGGTAAGGGGTTTGATTTTCCACTTTCTATAGTTAGGGTTTGATAGATATGTTGTGGATTTGGGACAAAAATTGGTGTTGAGGTTTATGAGTTATGTGTGTGATTGTTGGAATAATTTAGGGAAGTTGAGTTAGGAGTATTGATGTAGGTGTTTTATTACCATGGCTAGTAGGACTAAGTTGCTAGAATGGAAAAAATGAAGAAACTGTGAAAAAACCAAAAAACCCTATGCATGCAGAAAACCGTGGAAGAAGAAGAAGAGTTGTAGACCATGGGGCAAGGGAGGCGCCCACCTCCCGTGAGGGTGACCGTCCCCCCCCCCCCTTATGGCGTCCTCCTCCCCCCTTTGTTAACCTTGGGACGTTCGTCCCTCTTGTTGTAGGAAGCAGCAACGGAAACTGTGGTTTTGCATTCTGTGTTTGTATATTTTCTGCTACCTGCATAATTTGTTACTTGCATAACTCTCAGTGTTTAGCTTCTGTTTCTTCTAATTTTCCTAATTCCTTATACTACTAGTTGGTATTAATAAAATATAATTAGGACATAAGTTATCCGATTAAATTTGGAACCCGATTATGTTCCGATTTCCTGATTTCGGTAATTTCGACGACGGAGCAAGTTGCTCTGAATTCAACGAAAACTGACGTACTAGCTAAGTTCGACGTGTAGAACGTAGTGGTGAGGTTAGTTTTTCGAAATTTCGAGTTTTTACGAAACGACCCGAAATAGGCCAAATTACGGTTAAATTGAATCGGATTGCATTTTAGTCGATTCAAGTCACGTATGGACAATCTGATTGCGATGTTGACGATCATGATTAATGCCGGTTATTAGGAATGACTTTCACGATGATTATTGGTGTTTTGACTATTTTTATGTATTTGGAATTTAGTGAATTAATTATTAATGATGTGGTATTATTAAACATGATGTTTGCGACGGTTTATTTATAATGAATACTTGATGATATGCGATGATATGTTTATCTTGATGTGGATAAATATGGCGACGTGGACTTTATGTCAATTTTGATGAGCGATGATGATGTTTTGTTGTGTTGTGTTTGTGATGTTGTATTGTCGAGTCACATACATTGCATTGGAGACGACGGCTTTTATGCCAAGCGACGATGGGCTTTATGCCAAATGTTCCTAATTATGGACAAAGCGACGGGTACCACATGCATAACATAGTCGTGTTTCATGGAGTCGGTTGTGTTTATGTTTGAGTCGTTTGGAGTTGAGTTTTAGTTGATGGCTTATGTTGAATTGCGATGATATATGATACTTTGTATTGATACGAGTATAATGATTATGTGACGAAATTAAAGTGTTAATTTTATACACTAAATGCTAATTTAAAGTATGTAAGATTTTGTTATATATTGACATACTCTTATTAACTTATATCATTTATAATTCCAAAACTATTTATATATTTTATCATGCCTTTAATTATATGTTTTGGAGTATCTCACCCTTTACTTGTTTCGTCGTTGCCTTTATATTGGTAACGTATAGGTGATCCACGAGGATGATGAGGATTAGCTCGAGTCTCTTTATTTTGAGTCGCTCTGCTCTGATCATAGTAACACTCGGGTTTTGGGCGACGTTATTATTTTGATAGGATAGTTTATGTATATTATCTTATGATGCTATAACTTTATGTATCGATGATAACATGATGATATGTATATTTTGTGAACACATCCGCTGTGTTGTGAATAGTCATATGTTTATATGATGATTTATGATATGAATCGGTATATCCGACTTTTGATTTTTGTGATGTGCATTATAATGCAAAGTGATGAAAACATGAATATGTGATACCTCAATTTATGTTGGATGAAATTTTGAAACTGATTTTATTATTAATTACGAGGGGTAGAATTGGGGTGTTACATTAGTGGTATCAGAGCAGGTCGGTCTGTCCGGCCAAGTTGTTGAGTTTGTTGTTGTCTAACAATCAAGTATTGTTATTTGTTAATTCTAATCCTTGTTTTGTTTTGAGCAGAAGTTGTTATGGCTGGAAGGAACGATGGTAGGAATGATGAGGCTCTTATGCAGACAATAGCTCGAGCTTTCGGCACCGAATCTTGGCGAGAACGGGTCTCGTGGTTTGGCAACCTTCAAAGAGAATCCCATACTTTCAAGGAAAGTATGATCACGAGGTGCTTTAGCGTGGCTGAAGGAGATTGAAAGAATCTTCCGTGTGATGGATTGCACTCCTGTGCAAAAGATCCGTTATGGTACTCATAAATTAAGTGATGAGGCTGATGACTGGTGGGTTGACACCCGTCAGAGGCGTGAGGTTGCTGGTGAGGAATTGACGTGGGGGTTTTTCTGTAGAGAATTCATGAGGAAGTATTACCCGGAGGATGTTCGGGGAAAGAAAGAGATAGAGTTCCTTGGGCTGAAACAAGGGAATATGTCTATCACTGATTATGCTGCAAAGTTTACGGTGGCTAAGTTATATCCTCACTATGATGGAGAGAATGCCGAGTTTTCTAAGTGCATTAAATTTGAGAATGGCTTGTGTCCTGAGATAAAGAAAGCGATTGGATATTAGAAAATCCGTGTCTTTGCGGATTTGATTGATAGTTGTAGAATCTTCGAGGAAGATAGTAATGCAATCCATTAGTTGTCGAAGTGCTGTGAGAGCTAAGGAGAATGAGGTGAGATGTTTCCGATGTGGAGAAGTGGGTCATGTGACTCGTGATTACAAGCATAAGGATGTGGTCTGTTTTAATTGTGGCGAGGGAGGTCACATTAGTGCTCAATGTAAGAAGCCTAAGAGAACTCAAGGAGCGGGAAAAGTGTTTGCTTTGTCGGGTGCTCCGACGGCAAACAAAGATGGTCTTGTTCGAGGTACTAGTTTCATTAATAACATTCCTCTTATTACTATTATTGATACTGGTGCTACCCACTGTTTTATTGCTGCTGATTATGTAAAGAGATTGGGTCTCACTTTGTCATCTCTAGATAGAGATATGGTGGTAGAAGTTCTTGCTAAGGGAACGGTTACTACTTCTTTTGTGTGTGTAAGTTGCCCTTTATCAATATTTGATAGAGACTTTGTGGTGGATCTTGTTTGTTTACCGCTTGTCGGGTTGGACGTGGTTCTGGTTATGGATTGGTTGAGAGCTAATTATGTCCATATCAATTGCTATGACAACACTGTGAGTTTTTCTTCCTTAGTAGAAGAAGATCAAGCTATGTTGATGTCGACGAAACAATTGAATGAGTTCATGAAAGATGAAGAATTGGTTTTCTTGTTGATGGCGACTCTTTCTGTGGAGAGTCAAGCTGTGATTGCAAACTTTCCGGTGGTGTGCGACTTTCCCGAAGTATTCCCTGATGAGATTCGTAGTGCACCTCCAGAATGAGAAGTTGAATTTTCTGTGGATCTTGTCCCTAGTAACAGACCTATCTCTATGGAACCATACAGTATGTCTGCATCTGAGTTAGCAGAATTGAAGAGCCAATTAGAAGATTTGCTCGAGAAGAAGTTTGTTAGACCAAGTGTGTCGCCGTGGGGAGCTCCTGTGTTATTGGTGAAGAAGAAAGACGGTTGTATGAGGCTTTGTATTGATTATCGTCAGTTGAATAAAGTAACTATCAAGAATAGGTATCCACTTCCTAGAATTGATGATTTGATGGACCGATTAGTTGGCGCTAGCATGTTTAGCAAGATTGATTTGAAATCGGGTTACCATCAAATAAGGGTGAAAGAAGAAGATGTTCAGAAAACTGCTTTCAGAATGAGGTATGGACATTACGAGTATTCGGTGATGCCTTTCGGTGTCACTAATGCACCGGGAGTATTCATGGAGTACATGAATCGTATTTTCCATCCTTACTTGGATCGTTTCGTGGTTGTTTTCATTGATGAATCTTCCTTTCTCTAGATCACATAGATCCACAACTTTTGACTGAACTCAACAGCAAACGAAACAAAATATCTATTTCCACCAATGGTATGTTCTTTGAATGGACCACATACATCTGAATGTACCACTTCGAGAATGCATGATGATCTTATTTGCATAGTCAAAACAAAACTATTTCTAGATTGCTTTCTGACTAAACAACCTTCACAATGTTTTTCATGCATCTCAAGACTTGGAATTCCAATAACCATATCTTAAGTAATCAGTTGATTGAGTGATCGAAAACTCAAATGTCCAAACCTCAAATGGCTTAACCAACTATCCTTGTGGTCAACAACAATTTTCAAACATTGAACTTCTGTCGAACTGATCATAGTCTTAAATGTCATATTCTTCAACAACAGATATTTTAAGACCAAATTATTCATGGTGTCAAACAATTTCAAAGCTCCATCTTTCATAACAACTAAGAAACCTTTTTCGACCAGTTTTTCAACACTTAGCAAGTTGCACTTCATTCCAGGTACATAGAGCACATCTTTAATCATAGTTTTCCCTCTATTACTCATTTGAAAAACTATGTTGCCAGTACCTTCTGCCTGCAACGAACTATTATCATCAAGTTTTACCTTGCTCTTTTTCGACTTGTCGTAGTCTGCCAACCACTCCTTTTGACCATTCATGTGATTTGAGCAGCCTGAGTCGAGGAACCAAATCTTGGATTCGACATGGTTATCTGAAACTGCATCCATAACCCCCATACCACCTTCAGAATCATCTGAATCTTTGCGTGTAAGGTTCACTCCTTCGTCCTTGCTTTTTGTCGATCCATTGTCTTTTCTGTACCAACAATTTTTGGCTATGTGGCCCAACTTTTCACAGTTATAGCACTGTACACCCTTTTTATCTTCTCTGTCCTTTCGATAGTTTCCTCCTCCCCTTTTCGAGGATTCAGAATTTTTATCTTCAACCTTATTCTTGTGGGAATTCGACCAAAGCTTCTTTCCCTAATACTAGTCGAACTAATTGCCTTTGAATTTGTTGGAGTCCCCATCCTTTTTCCATGACTGAGCTTGTAGATCCTGTATCGAGTCTTGAACTCCTTTCCTTTCCATAATCCCCATCTCATGCGCCTCCAACAAACCAACCAAATCTTCCACTTTAGTGGTTTTAAGCTTGTTGGATTCTTGAATAGCTACGATAACGTGATCAAAGTGATAGGTCAACGTTCTCATTACCTTCTCGACTATCATCTTATTAGTTATGATTTTACCCCAACCCTTCATTAGATGGACGAGTTTATGAACCTTTGACACATATTCTGCAACTTTTTCATCTTCTCCCATCGACAACAATTCATATTTTCGACGCAAGGTTTGTAACTTAACAACCTTAACTTTCTCACCTCCTTCATAATACTTCACCAGAATATCCCATGCCTCCTTTGCCGTTTCAGCATGAGAGATTCTGTCGAAATTAGCAGCATCGGCAGCCGTCTGAATGCAATAGACAGTCTTGCAATCTTTCTTCTTGACTTCGTTGTGGGCTTTTTTTTGTGCTTTGGTTGCATCTGCAGCCAACGCAAGAACGCCGTCGGTAACCACCTCTAGGGTTTCATGAAAGCCAAACAAGGATTGCATCTGTTTTTTCCATTGGATCCAATTCTTGCCATCAAGCATTGGAAGAGAAATTTGGAATGCCCTTATCACTAGCCATCTTCGCAACAGTTGATTCACTTGCCCTGGAAACACGATCTCTAACGTGAAATTCTTGAAAACTCGATCAAGAACAATAACCAGGCTCTGATACCAATTTGTTAGTGCGTGAGACACTTTTAGTGAAGAGAGAAAGAGAAAATAATAAAGAAAATAAGAATTTGTATTATTGAATTATACAAATAACTATACAACCTAGGACTATTTACATACAACCCTAATTGAGATTGAGTCTACACAACTTGAATTATATTTAAATATTAAATATAATCAAATCAAATCTAATCTAAGACTTTTACCAAATCTAATTTAATATTTCAACAAATAAGACGGAAAAAATTAAATAAAAAATAAAAAATAACATATAATAAAAATGAGCAGTGCTACATTTTTAAATTATTGTTAGTTTCACACAAAAACCAACAGCGCAACATTTCCAAATTTGAATTTTTAGGAAAAACGATAAGTAAATTAGTTTTACTATACCAATTATTAATTTCCATTTCATATTTGATTTCTGTTCTTTGTAAAATTGAATCATAATATTTTTTTTTACCTTAATAAGGTGAACCGAAACAATAAGTTAAAAATAATTGATTATAAATAAGATTAATTGTTATGCACGGTTAGTGTAAAATATTTAATATGATTGATTTATCACAATCACATAAATTTTATTTTATTAAAATTTAAAATAAAAATCAAATAAAATTTAAATTTTAAGGATTATCATTCACTGGTTGATAGTGTAAAATTTCTTTAAACTATATATTTCAAATAAATTTATAATAAATCTATATAGAAGGGATTAATATTATATAAAAGCATAAAAGAGAAATGCATAAAAGACATCCTTAACCAATGAGAGAACTTTGGGTTTCAACAAAAAAGAAATGAGATGTTTGAATGATATACAAGACATTTTTACCAATAAAATAATCTTTCTAAAATTAGGTAATTAATATTAATTTTTATTTTTAAAGATTTTAATATCTGTTTTAATTTAAGATATCCAAAATTTAGTAACTTTTTTATGGAAATATATATTATTTAGTTAGTAATTTATGTCAAATTTACTTAAAGTTTTTACTGATGTTATTTTAAATTTTAATTTGATTATTTTTAAAATATTCATTTTAACTTCAATAACAATTATTATCCTCGTATCATACCTAACTCAAATTAAGAATACAAATTTGAATTAAGAATAGGGAAATGCTAACAAATTTTAAAAATAAAAGAATGTTTTTGTTTAAAAACACTTATATTTAATATATTGAATATTAAAATAATTTTTTTTTTATAAAATAAAAATATGTTTTTTTTATAAATATTTGTATTTAAATTATTTTCATTTAAAATTTTTAAAGAGTGTTATGGAGTACTCGTTAGCATAACTTTAAGAATATCATATATGATATGTTAGGGGTGTCCAAAATCAAACCAATCCAATAGAAAATCGCAAACCAAACCAAATTATACCAAATCGAAACTACAAAAAATAGCATTTGATTCGAATTTGTTTGGATCATCTTTTGACAAAACCGCATGGTTCGGTTCGGTCTGCAGTTTGTATTTTACAAACCGAATCAAACCACGTTATATTACAACTTAAATTTTACTTAACATCCCACCCAAAGTTAAATCTATTATACTTTAGCCTTATGATTATGAATATTCTTACGCTTATAATTTCAGTTTCAATCTTCTCAAATCTCTCTTAGCATTATTGCGCCATCTTTGTCAGATACATCTTACATCTTCTTCTCTAATATCTACTTTCTTATATTCTTTCTTTTCCACCTTTTCATTTTTATACAAATATTCTCTCTTTAATTTCATTTTTATCGCACATCTTCTTCTATAATCTCTCATCTCATATGTTCTTTCTTTTTCATCTTCATTGATATCTCGTCTTTTTTTGTTTTTGTTTCATTATAATATTTTTGATATTGGTTTATATATTATTTTATATTTATTATTCCACTTTTGTCTAATCTAATTTATACATATTAAATGAGAAGTTGTTGTCCAAATATGATGAGTTTTGTTGTTATTTGATAGTGTATGAATGAGTAAATACGAAGATATGTTGTCATCTATATGTGTATGTATGACTCAATAAAATATTTATATAAAATCGAGTCAACCGAACCGAATTAAACCGCATTAGTTTAGTTTGATTTAGTTCGATTTTTTTCTAAAAGCCAACCGAACCAAACTAAACCAAACCACACGTATTTTTCTCTTTCGATTTAGATGATTTTTTCGTCAAAACCACCTAAACCGCACCGCAAACACCCCTATATATGTTTTAAAATTAACTTATTATATTTTTATTGTGTCATCAAACATTATATAGTATATGACACATTTGTCCTAATGTATCTCGTTTCCTTTCTAAGCATCAAATAAATCTTTAATTATTTTCAAAAAAAATTGGTTAATAATATACCAATTACTTCTCTATATATGAGCATTTTTTACTTTCTCAATCTTTTATCTTTTAAATCTTTTATCTTTTAAAATTAGTCATTACTATATAATAAAAATGTATTTTTGTATTTATAGATTAGAAAATATATTTAAAACTAATTTTTAAAATAATAAGATAAATTAATTTTTAGGACAATATTGATACATATGTACTATACTTCAAATACATCTTCGACACTTTACATAACCTATAAAAGTATGATTAATTTAGTCGAGTAGATGATTAATTTTTGTTGAGTAGATGATTAGTTTAATATAGAGTCAAATTCATGATTAATTCTATCACAATTTTAAATGTGAATTTAATTAATTATTATTTCTATTAAATTAATTATATTTTTACATTTGATTAACTTGATGTCATGCAAATATTTTTCTAGAATTTATTGTATGTTTAGAAAATTTGAAATTTATCTTTTAAAATTAAAAGATGCCATAAATCTTTTCAGTCAGAACTATAAATACCTCATCATTATCAGCTTATTACAAACAAAATTTCAGTGGTAGTGTGATACTATGGCACTTACATTAGGAAATATATTTTCTCATATACTCATATTTATAGGTTCACTCTCAATATTCCTAGTGACCCCGTCGTCTTGTTTTAAGCCCAAAAAACTTGTCAGTAATACTTCAAACTTTTCATCTGATTCATCTGTTTCATCTTCATTGGCTACTTGGTATGGACCTCCTGAAGGCGATGGGAGTGAAGGTATAACGTATACATTTTTTGTCACGTCTAGTTTTTTCTAGTGGACATAATGGTTGAAATAGTTTTAATCATTTATGCAGGTGGTGCTTGTGGATACGGAAATGCTGTTGGACTGCCTCCATTCAACTCAATGATATCAGCTGGAAACCCTTTCATCTACCAATCAGGCAAAGGTTGCGGTTCTTGTTATCAGGTCGAACAATTAATCTCATATATAAATAAAAATTGGATATGTCAAGTATCTTAACTATTCACTGCTTCTTGAAAAGTGAAACCATGAAAGCAATTTTTGTTATAAAGGTTTGTGAGCAATTGTGCAATTGGAGAGACTAATAGAATTATAATAGGCGACAAACTCCTCTTAAAAAATTTAACACTGCCGCATTACATAATTATTTGTAAAGACTTTTGGACTTATAAAAATTGACATATTGACTTTATTTTGTTCTAATTTTAGGTGAAGTGCACTGGAATTCCTGCTTGTTCAGGAAACCCTATTAATGTAGTTATCACCGATGAGTGTCCTGGTTGTGATCATTATTTTGATTTGAGTGGAAAAGCTTTCGGTTCCATGGCAATTCCAGGTCAAGCTGAAAACCTACGGAATGCTGGAAAAATAGCTGTTCAATATCAAAGGTAGTCTATCTATTTCATTTTAAGAGTTTTTTTGATATATTTGTTTTAATTTTTCGACTTTTTTTATGCAGAGTTGCATGCAATTACCCTGGAGTGTCAGTAACATTCCATGTTGACTCTGGATCAACCCAATACTATTTTGCAACTGTTATTGAATATGAGAATGGGGATGGTGATCTCAAAACAGTTGAACTCAAAGAAGGAAATTCTGTAACTTGGGAAGCTATGCAACACTCATGGGGTGCCGCTTGGAAAATGGATAAAGGGGCAGCATTAAATGCACCATTTTCAATTAGGCTAACAACAATTGAGTCTGGAAAAGTGTTTGTGGCTGATAATGTGATCCCTGTAGGATGGAAGCCTGGTCAAACTTATCGAGGAAATGGAAATATTAATTAAACCTAAAATGTCTACGTATCCACCTCGATCAATTCTTTCGAAGTGGGTGTTGGATTGTACTACGTATTATGTAATGAATTAATAATAAAATTATTTTTTTTATAACATATTATGTCATTTATACATTTATTTATTCTTTATTAATTCACGGTAAAAAAAATGCTTGAATTGCAGGAGTGTTATACTCATTTTCAAGGGTTAATGAGCTATGCAACATATTTTTTACGGGAATTCTTATCATTACAGAACGTATCTTCCTAGTATCATTTTACTTCTTCCAAAGTATTTAATCATAGAAGAATCTATTGAATTAGACTTCTTTTTTTAAATTTGTAAATCACTTTTTACGACGGTTGAAATTTTCAACTATGATGAAAAGTGACCTATGATCACGAGTTCGAATTTTAACAATTATAATTTTTTTTTTTTTTATTTTAAATTATTTTTTATCAAAGTTTGAAATTTCAACCAAAAGGTGAAAAATCACAACGGTTGAGATTCCATCGGTTGTGAAAAGTCACTTAGTTTTATTTTTTCAATATATATATGAATGCTCTTTGTTCATTCTTTTTTCTTTAGACAAAATTAGATGAATTTAGACGAACTTCATCTTCTATTTCCAAATGTCATCTTTTATTTATGAGACTTTTTTCTTCTCTAAATCAGACTCAAAAACATAATTTCTTCCATGTACAAAACTATAAAATATCATTTCTTTCATTAATAAATTTCAGAATTCTATCATTTCTTCTCCAATTCGAAAGAAATAAGAAAAAAAGTATTTAAGGTTTTAACGATTTTATTGATTTGGTTTTTGTTGCTGTTATTGTTGCTGTTGAGAATTAATGTTTAACAATTTTATTTATTTATTTACTTTGTTTTTGTCGTTGTTGTTCTTATAGTTATTATTATTATTATTGTTGTTGTTGTTCGTATTGTTGTTGTTGTTGCAGTTCTTGTTCTTCTTCTGCTTCTTGTTCTTCTAGTTGTTCTTGATGTTGTTTTTGTTCTACTTCTGCATTCTTTATTAAAAGACATACAACCATGTTTGTTTAATATAATTGTGGTTGTATGTAGTGTTGGGTTTGAATTTCCTTTAATACTCATATATGAATAATCCATTTGACTCACTTATTTAAGTGAAGAATGTCAATTTAGGGTTGAGAGAAATGGAGAGAAAATAAGGATTCAAAAGAGAGAACACGGGAAAGAAAAACATTCTCATTTTTTCTACTCAGTCTCAATAAATTGACGATCACGATTCGTTCATTATGAGATCAAGATAAAATTTGGTGAACATGTTTTGTGAATCACTATTTTATTAATAACTTTAAGAATCTCTTATATCCTCAATTGATTATAGTTGAGTCATTTCTTTGGCCTGAACGACTCGTGGTTTTTACTCTCATATTGAGAGGTTTTCTACGTTAAAAATATATATATGTTATTTTGTGCCTTTATTTGTTCAGTTTGTTATTTTTTTGTCTTAATTTCTCATAATGTAGCGCACTATTAAAAATACTACTATATACAGTAGACCATGATGATAAATAAGTCACTTACAATCACACGCTATGTAACAACAGACCATCATTAATAATTATAGGTATTTTACAACCGTTATCATATATGTTTTTGTAGTAATATAAAATTCTCAAAATTACGAATAATAGTATATATATATATGTGAGGTTTTGATAACCGTCAAAATTATTGGAGTATTTTTCGGGGATTTTAAACCTCCACAATATATTGAGTTTAATTTGAGGCAGTTTTCAATCCCCTTTAAAAGTATATTAATAAAAGATTTTAGTTATTTTTTAAATTACTACGTGGGAATATGAAACCTCAACAATTACTGATATGTTTTATTTATTTTTAAATATATCGGTTAATTTTTTGTTAATAAATAATTTTAAGTAATTAAATTAAAAAAATATAATTTATAATTTTTTGTTTTATTTAATATTTTGTACAATAGATTATAATATATGTTATTAATTATTGAATCTAATTATTGAATTAAAACATTTAAAAAATAAATAAGTAATATAACATAAATTTAGCTAAAATGGAATCATGCAATCTAAATTCATGATAACATCTTCAACTTCAACATGGTATGTGTTTTAATATAAAATGAATTAATATTTATATAAACTGATATTTTTTAAATGTTTATATTTTAATTAAAACATATTTATTTTCTATATTAATGGTATATTTATTTTAATTTAATTTTATATTGTTTAAATTGCATATTTATGAATATTACATCGAAATAGAATAAAAAATAGTGATATTTTATTATTTTATTTAAGAATAAAGGTTTTTAGTGGGTGATTGAGTAGTTATGGAATAGAAAAAATTGACAAAATATCTCAATTTAATTATAATTAATATTTTAATTACTTAGGATTCAAAGGATCACTATTAATATGGAAAAAATACCATTTTTGGTAGTGAGACAATTTAATATATAAAATTATAATATAGTTAATAATATTTTCTACTATTATATTATTAATTAGAATTTTACATTATTCTTGAAACATATAAATTTTATATTATATATAAGATAAAGGATTAAAAATAGAATTGGTGTTAAATTAGTTAATAGGATGACATGTGTCTAGGATTAGTTTTAGTGATGCTATTAAATTAAGATGTGTCTAGGATTGTCATCATAACAATCTTAAATTTAAATTTAGATTAAATAGATATAAGAATATACTTAAAGAAAAATAATTTTTCTTCTTACAATACAAATCTATAGGATATTATAATATTTAAAAAATAGCACAAATTTAATTTTCTTATAACAGTCGTGTATAAATATCAGTTATAAAAGGAAATATTAAACACACTTTATAAAAGAATAACATCGTTTCTAGAAAAAATGCAAAAGATATATAATATTTTTTAGACAATGATTATAGTTTATCCTTAAAGAAAAGGAATCATCATAGTAAATAAAAATATTAAGTAATATGAAAAAAAATTAGTTCAAATAAGAATGATATATTAATTTTAAGAATATATATATTGGTTGCAATCTTGAAAACACAAATTAATATATACTTACTTGCGATAAAATGAGGTGATATGATAATCTTTAATGATCCATTTTTCTATCAACTTCTCTTGTAAGTAATTTTGATTTCTTGTCCAGCAGAACTACGAGTAAGAGTAATTCTCGCAGCATCTAAGATACAATACTTGATTAGAAGCTTCATTTTCACACAGACCTCATAGATATACATGTAAGGTCAAATTTTTATGTTAAAGTATAAGAACGTATGAATATAAATAAGAATCAACATAAAAATATACTTACGAGCTCCAAATTTTCAATATGGAATTGTCTAGTTCCTCATCTCCGTTAAAAAAATCATGTATAACAGTCTTGTTAAGAAAGAACAACTGTTGTGGATCATGACTTAATTTAATACCCATAATTATAGTTTCAATACTCGGCATCATCATCTCTAGTCTCTGAAGGTTATCTTGATTTGGTGTTTGTGAGGGTTCAACACTACCATGGTTGGAAGAAAAATTATTTGTCACACTTGTACCACCCGTAACTTTCTCAACTACATTCTCTCAAATTTTCAACTAATTTGAATTTGTGTAGCTGAATATATCCAACGAACTCAATTTCTACATCATAAAAACATCATAAATACTATCCAAAATTGAAATACACAATAATATGTATATATTCTTGGGTCGAATGTTTGAAGTTAAACCAAGTGATTATGAATTGTTTTGATGAGTCGGTGCATATTCTTGTGCTAGAAGATATTTGGTAAGTAAGAAGTATAACTCTTAGAAGATGAAACTCGTGTGGTTGGAATGTTGCAACACTTCCGGTTGATCGTGAAGTTGTCAGTGTTAGTTACCTCTTTGTGTTCTTGAAAAGATTGATTGTGTCATTGTTAATGGTTGCTATAATGTATGCAATTGTGTGAATTGGTTATTGGAATTGTAACTTGACGCAATTAATCATGGTGAATGATGTGTGTTGCGGTATGTTGAAGTTAGGATCTCAAATTTTGTATTCTATGATGTTTTGGGATTTTTCACTCTCACAAGGTGGAAATCGATTACCTATTATGGGGAATTGATTTCTCGAAGCTGACAGCATTTTTCGAAAACTTGTAAAATTCATAACTTGAGTTCTGGACGTCTGATTCGAGTTCCGTTTGAAGCGTTGGAGAGCCAATATGATGAACTTTGTTTTAAAAATGGTTCCAGCACATGGAAGTAATTTATTTATCATGTAGTGATTTTGGAGGAGAATCGGAGATGTTGTTGATGTCTTTCTTGGTACGAAACTTGTTTCTATGACACCATACAAGACGTCAACTTCAGAGTTAGGAAAGATGAAGAAGCTATTGTCCTTCAGGATCTCAACTACTGGTTCTAAAAATATTATCAACAGATGGTACTCGTTCTAATCTTTCCAACGATACCAACTATGCCTAAATCGGAGTTACGGTTAAAAAGATATTATTAGAATCGTTTCAGAAAAATTCTGTCCATTCCGACACAGTATGTGTCGATGCAAAAGGCCATGCATCGACCTCAAATCAGCTTGCATTGACCTCAGTTAGTTATGCATCGATGCATAACATTATTTTTTTCAGTATTTTTAAAATTTGTTCAGTATGTGTCGATGCATAGCTCCCAGAATTTCCTTATGGATCGATACAAGGAGTTTTGGGTCGATACAAGCTGTGTTCCAGCTTCTGGTTTTCAAATCTTCTTCTACATGCATCGATCCAAAAGGTCATGTGTCGACCCATACAACTTATTTTCACTCAAAAACCAGTTTTTCCTTCACTGTTACCATCCCCATTAATTCTAATCATCATCAACCTCATAATCATCAAAAAACATAATTAGTTACTACAATTTTACACCCAATTGATCACAGAGTTTGTTTTCTAATTAACCTATATTCATCCTTCATAGATTAATCGTTCATAACCGTTTCAAATCATAATTTTACGTCGGATTATAACATTAGGGCATTATTTAATCATTCCAATTCGAGATTCCTAACGATTCGATTCGTTCTAATGATCATCAAAACCCATAATCCCTACACCTAATTCAACTTTTCTAAATATTTTCAATAATAACCCTACCAAACCCTATAAACCATCTATCAATTTTTCCCAATCCAAACTACAACCACAAAACCCTAACTATATGAGATAGAAATCAAACCCCTTACCTAGCATGCTTTGAGTGTTCTTGATGATTCCTCAAACCAAGCCTTCCTCTTCTTCTTGCTCTCTTATTCTTGCTCTACCAAAGCCCTAACTTTCTCCAAGTTTCTATATTTAGTGTTTTTGGTGTTATGTTAGGAAAAGATGGAGGAAATGCTTTTATATGCTAGTTGTTTTACTAACCAAGGGTGAGAAACCCAACTCTAGCTAATTGCTCCCCAAACCCTTCTATAATCCTAACACACTAATTATATCATTAACTCAATTTATTAATATAATTCCGGGGACGTAAATATCGGTCCGAATAATATTTTACCGAACTGGACGGAACGTCGCCAAATATGTTTAATAGATATCTCAGTTAATATAATTATTCTCGTCGCCAAAACAATCGTCAAATGATAATTCAAAAATATTAATATAATATAATATTAAATAAAACGGGCGTTACAACTCTCCCCCACTTAAAAAAAGTTTTGTCCTCGAAATTACCGGACTCGAAAAGCTCGGGATAGGAATCCCGCATCTTACTTTCTAACTCCCACGTCGCGCTTTCACCAGCTGCTCCTATCCAGACAACTTTGATCAATGAAATCTCTTTGCCACGAAGAGACTTTATCTCACGATCCTCAATCCTCAAAGGCATTGTTTCAAGCGTAAGATTTTCCCGAACCTGAATATCATCCATCTCAATCACATGCGAAGGATCCGGAACATACTTTCGAAGTTGTGACACATGGAAAACATCGTGTAAATTCGAAAGATTTGGCGGTAACGCCACTCTATAAGACACTTTTCCCACTTTACTAGTAATTTTATAAGGACCAATAAAGCGAGGAGTTAGCTTCTTCGACTTCAATGCTCGCCCAACGCCGGTTGTAGGAGTAACTCTCAAAAACACATGATCACCCTCTTGAAATTCTAAGTCTTTCCTCCTTTTATCATGATAACTCTTTTGTCGACTTTGGGAAATTCTCATCTTTTCTCTAATCATCTTCACCGCCTCAGTAGTTTCTCTAACCAATTCGGGTCCAAGCACCACACTTTCACCCGACTCGTGCCAACACAAAGAAGTTCTACACCTCCGACCACACAATGCCTCAAACGGTGCCATTCCAATACTAGCATGAAAACTGTTATTGTAAGTAAACTCAATCAAAGGAAGATATGTATCCCATGAACCACCATGCTCAAAAATACAAGCTCGTAACAAGTATTCCAACGATTGAATTGTCCTTTCCGTCTAATCATCAGTCTGAGGATGATAAGCCGAACTCAACCTCAACCTAGAACCCAAAGCCTCTTGCAAGCTTTTCCAAAATTCAGAAGTGAACCTTGGATCTCTATCCGAAACAATACACAAAGGAATACCATGTAATCTAACAATCACATGCGTATAAATCTCCGCCAACTTCGATACGGGATAAGTGATGTTAATAGGAATAAAGTGAGTCAACTTCGTAAGCCTATCAACAATCACCCAAATCGCATCGTGTCCTCTAGGTGTATTCGGTAACCCCGTCACAAAATCCATAGAAATGCTATCCTATTTCCATTCCGGGATCTCCAACGGGTGCATCAACCCTGCAGGTTTCTGATTCTCCACTTTAGACTTCTGACAAGTCAAACAAGCATAAACAAACTGAGCCACCTCTCTTTTCATGCCCGACCACCAAAATAGTTTCCTTAAATCTTGATACATTTTGGTCACTCCGGGATGAATACTCAAATTACTTCTATGACTTTCTTCCAAGATCATTCTCTTTAAATCAACATCATCAGGAATACAAATCCTATCTCGGAATCTCAAAAACCCTGAGCATCCAGCTTGAAATCTTCATTTTCAGTTTGTCCAATACTAACCAACAAATCAACAAGTTTCACCTCAAGCTTCTGAGCTTCCTTAATGTTATCAAGGAAATCATTATTGATCTTCAACATTCCCAATATAACACTCTTCGGTGTCACTTCTATCACAAGACTCATATCTCTAAATTGTTCAATCATTTCCAACTCTTTCACCATCAAAAGTGACATATGCAAAGTCTTTCGACTTAAAGCATCAGCCACCACATTCGCTTTACCAGAATGGTAATTCAATCCGAAATCATAATGTTTCAACAACTCAAGCCACCGCCTTTGCCTCATATTAAGCTCTTTTTGATCGAATAAGTATTTCAAGCTTTTATGGTCACTAAATACTTCAAATCTAGACGCATAAAGATAATGCCTCCAAATCTAAAGCACAAAAACAACCGCCGCAAGTTCCAAATCATGGGTAGGATAGTTCTTTTCATGAATCTTCAATTGCCTCGAAGCATAAGCAACCACCTTGCCATTTTGCATAAGCACACCACCGAAACCCATCTTAGAAGCATCACAATAAACAACAAACGGTTCTTCAGGATTAGGTAGAATCAAGATCGGCGCCGTTGTTAACCTTTTCTTCAATTCAACAAAACTTTCTTCACACTTGACATTCCACACAAAAGCAGCTCCTTTACAAGTTAAATTTGTCAAAGGAAGTGCCAACTTAGAAAAAACTTCCATGAACCTCCTGTAGTAACCAGCCAAACCTAAGAAACTTCTAATCGATATGAGACTTAGGGTTTCCCATTTTTTCTGACATCAACTTTAGAAGGATCAACCGCAATACCATCACAAGAAATGACATGCCCTAAAAAGCTCACTTCACCTAACTAGAACTCACACTTTGACAACTTAGCATAAAGCTTCTTCTCCTTCAGAACTTCTAACACAATGCGCAAATGCTCTGCGTGCTCTTCCTCCGATTTGGAATAAATCAGAATATCATCAATGAAAACAACCACGAAACGATCCAAGTAAGGATGGAAAATACGGTTCATGTACTCCATGAATACTCACGGTGCATTAGTGACACCGAAAGGCATCACCGAATACTCGTAATGTCCATACCTCGTCCTGAAAGCAGTTTTCTGAACATCTTCTTCTTTCACTCTTATTTGATGGTAACCCGATCTCAAATCAATCTTGCTAAACATGCGGGCACCAACCAACCGGTCCATCAAATTATCAATCCTAGGAAGTGGATACCTATTCTTGATAGTTACCTTATTCAACTGGCGATAATCGATACAAAGTCTCATGCTACAATCTTTCTTCTTCACCAATAACCCAGGAGCTCCCCACGGTGACACACTCGGTCTAACAAACTTCTTCTCGAGCAAATCTTCTAATTGGCTCTTCAATTACGCTAACTTTCGGATCGGACATCGTATGGCGCCATAGAGATAGGTCTGGTACCAGGGACAAGATCCACAAAAAATTCAACTTCTCTTTCTGGAGGTGTGTTGCACCCCAAATTTTACCCTGCTATTTTTCTACTCGCATTATATTTAAAATAAAAAAACAGTCATTCACTCACTGCATATGCATCATATCGTCGTATTTGAATTGACCAAAAGTCAGTTTAAATCGATGTTTGCATTGTTTTAATTATAAAATACCTGTTATCTTACTTCATGGATTTTTACCTCTCTGCCTGCTTATTGCATTCATTTTAAATTATTTATATGTCGATGATATCGATATTTCGATTTTATAAACAGACTGTTAAAAGCAATTCGACACTGTGCGAAAATTAGCGGGAAAAATATTTCAAATTTTTATCTTTTACTCACTGCTTTATGAATCTACGTGTCGCGTAGATCATGAAAATGTGCTCTCCCTAATTTTTTCGATACATTTTTTAGTCTCGTTTTTAACCGTAAACGTTTTAAAATCGGGTATCCTTTATTATCATTTTATTTCAATTTTAACCATTTCAATAATTTTTCTTTAATTTATAAGACCCGTAATTTATTTTAATATGCTCATACTATTTTTTTCGGATAATTTATTGTCCGAACTTTTACCATTTTTGACAATTTTAAGTGTCCATTTTTATCTCAAAAAATCAAAACACAAATACTATTGGGCTTGTTAATTTTTACCCAATCCAATTTTATGGCCCATTTTATTATAAAGGGCATCTTAGGCATTATTGAAATATTGCTAAACCTAATTTTTTTTTATATATATACATATGTTACATAGTTACAAAGGGAGGCCAAAATTAGAAAGGAAAATTGGAACAACACAAAAATGGAGAGGCGGAGAAACGTAACATAGATCTGAAGTTATTTCATCTTCATTACGCCACTCTTCACACCATTTGCCTTCATCTTCACCATTCTCCTCTCTACTCATGGTCACCCTCTCATCATTTCACTACCCACGATCTCCCTTTAACGCTGTCCATCACCTCCATTCTATAGATAACATAGAAATAGCCTAACACTCACTTCCTCTTCCTAAAGCAGAACGATACTCCCTCGCGGCTCTCATCTTCATTCAACTTTCTTCCATCCATCTTCAATCCAAAACAGTAGCCACCGCTCTCTGTGTCTCCAACAACAACTACCTCCCTCTCTTCTCTGTGAACCGAAACAACCTCTATCTCTCAGCCACACTAAACCCAAACAACCTCCTCCTACTGCTCAAAAATCAGCTATGCACAGTGACACTTCCGTCAAGCTCGCCGCTGAATTCCAACCATCATCTTCTCCGGTTCCAAGATCCATTCCTTTGAGTGAATCTTTAGCAGTGGTAGAGTTCGTAATTGACAAATTCGACTTCGGATTCGGACCCAGTGGTGAAGTCTGAGCATAACAACATCCTTTTTCGTTCTGATGGAGGTTGTGATTGGAACCACCGTGAATGGTGGCATATCGCTGAGAGAGATGGTCGGAGGTTACTGTAACATTAAAATCCTGGGCGTGGCATTTGGTCACTAGTTCATGTGAGGTTAGTATCCACCAATAAGATTTCATGCTATTTGTTATTTCATTTTTGAAATTGATTTTTGTTTTTTCCCAACTTAATTGAATAACATAATCAATTAACAAATGTAAAGAAAAAACGTGACACAAAAATAATCAAGAAAAAAATATGAACACAGACTTTGAAATGGGCTTGCAAAAATCTGATTTGGACTTGTTATCATAAAAATGCTGATGGATTTATGATTCTGGGCCTTAAAATGCTGGTTCTGCTTCACATATCTCCTTGTAATACACCCCCTGTCTTGTGCATACACCATGTCCGATTTTGCTTCTGATTTCGATTCTATACTTTGTTTACTAACACATATTCTAATTATTTCAATTCCTTTTTATTTATTCTTATCTCATTTATACTACTAACGAGTTTGTTATTGGTGAAGATATCCAAAGATTGCCCAAAGCATTCATATTCAATTAACACCTCCACACTTGCTCATAGTATTTTAATATTCATATCACTATTTCTATTTAATGTTTAGTAATGTATATATAAATACTTAATATTTTTATTTTTTATATTTAATACTGTAAATATAATTATACATATTATTTTTATTTCTTATATTTAGTATTGTAAATATATACTATATATAGGTTATTTTTATTTTTATACTTTATTCGTAAATAAGTTCGAATCATATTACTATAGTTTTCTTCGCATAGCATTTTCTTAGAATTAATTTATATAATTTATTCTAATTAATCTTATAAAATGCAAATGATGCAATAATTAATATTTAGGTTTCACCGCATTTAGTTTCCATTTGTATGCTTTAAACATAATCAATTTATTGTTTTCTCTTTAATTTCAATTCATCCCCATTCGGAAAAATGTATCCCAATCCCCTTGTTGCATTGTAATTAATTTATCGCTTTCTATTTTATTTTACCGTTTGATCCCCATTTATATTTGATGTATCCCTCTCCCAAGAACAAATCTTGTAATAATTATCTAGTGCACATTTATTTTATTTAATTTAACTATCACTTACACAAAACCAAAAAAATATCATTTTTAAACTAATATCGGTAAATCATTTTTGAACCTGTAAGTCGACAAAGCTAAGAAGCATCGCGGTGACCACACATGCACACATGTACGCTTGATCCTGGGCCTTCTTACAGTGAGCCTATTTCGATTAATTGTTCCAATTAGTCGTTGTAGTAGACTAGCCCACTTTGCTAGTACACATGTAATTTAATTATTTTATACTTAGGTTGGCCACCTTGTATGGGCTTTGTCGATTTTACTTGTGATTTACAATTATCTCGATCCTATTCTTTCTCCATTCACCAAGCGTTTAAAACACTTTCAATAAAATTCGACCCAACGTCGAGTCTTCTTCTCAAACCTCGATCCAACGTCGAGTTATTTTTTCAAAAATCAATTTTTCTACAAAACAAAAAACATGGTGCTATGGTATTTAAGTAAATCGTTAGAGGATAGCCCAACGATTTAATTAAAATGTAAAGTATTTGGGCCATTAGAGGGTAACCCAATGACTTAAATACTTTATTTCATACACTTAATAAAAGTGAACTTTGTTTCACCTCACTCTTTTCATAATAAAGATTTTGGATGAGAGATGATCGGTTGACCTCAATCACCAATCTCGAGTATTGAATCGTTAGAGGATAGCCCAACATTTTGGTACTTGTCATCCCCAATTTAAAATCAATTTCAACTCACTCAAACTTCTTTTGTGCGTCCAAACACCTTTTACCCTTTAAATCCTTTTCAAGATTAGACATGATTCATTTATAATTGAGATGCTTCTTCCTCTATTCCCAAGGTTTTCGGCTTCTCCACTTGAGTACTAGAGGTGTTCTCAAACCCTCCCTCATGTTGGTGTGTAGTCTTTTATTCTTTATCACACCTTGTGGACGTTAGACGAGTCTTCTCCTTTAAAAATGACGACTTGTCTTTTCATTTAAAATCAATCAACAAACAATCATTTTCTAGAAGAACTACAGAGTTTTGACTTTCCCATTGCAAGAGGAAATACGTAGGCACGCGGTTTCAAAACTGTGTCAAACTCAAAAATAATAAAAACATTTCTTTTCCCTTTCTTTCTCCTTTAAAACTTAGAAGATCGTAAAATTTTCACATTAACACACAATCACACTTTAAACTAAATGGGTACCATCGAGTACGATGGATGTGAGGGGTGCTAATACCTTCCCCTTGCATAACCAACTCCCGAACCTATATCTCTTAATTTCGTAGACTGTCTTATCCTTTTCTTTGTGGGTTTTATCTATATTTTCCCGTTCTTTTTTAGAACAAATAAAATTAGGTGGCGACTTTTTTTTTTTGAAAAACTCATTTAAAATTATATTTTTGAAAAAAACGAGTTGCTTCAAGGTGCACTAGGAATGTCGTCAGGAAACACTTCGGGAAAGTCGCACACCACCAGAAAGTTTGCAATAACAGATTGACTCTCCACAGAAAGAGTTGCGATCAACAAGAAAACCAATGCTTTACCTTTCATGAACTCCTTCAATTGTTTCGTTGACATCAACATAGTTTGATCTTCTTCCGCTAAGGAAGAAAACCTCACAGTGTTGTCATAGAAATTGATATGGACATAGTTAGCCTTCAACCAATCCGTACCCAGAACCACGTCCAACCCAACAAGCGGTAGACAAATAAGATCCACCACAAAGTCTCTATCAAAGATTGATAAAGGGCGATTTGCACACACAAAAGAAGTAGTAACTGTTCCCTTAGCTGGGACTTCCACCACCATATCTCTATCTAGAGATGACAAAGTGAGACCCAAACTCCTTACACAATCAACTGCAATAAAACAATGAGTAGCACCAGTATCAATAATAGGAATAAGGGGAATGCTATTAATGAAACTAGTACCTCTAACAAGACCATCTTCGTTTGCCGTTGGAGCACCCGACAAAGCAAACACCTTCCCCGCTCCTTGAGTCTTCTTAGGCTTCTTACATTGAGGACTAATGTGACCTCCCTCGCCACAATTAAAACAGACCACATCCTTATGCTTGCAATCACGAGTCATATGACCCACTTCACCACATCTGAAACATCTCACCTCATTCTCTTTAGTCCTCACATCACTCCTACAAACTTTACTTTTGTGGCCAGGTTTCCCACACTTGTAACAGACAATACTAGCAGGAGCATCTCCCCCACTAGTCCTCCGCCCTTGAAACGCTTTCTGTTTCCCCTTACCAGTTGGAATATCATAAGGTTTCCCACGGCTCTGCTGGCCCTTGCTCCTCTTATCAGACATGATCTTATAATGTGCATTACTATCTTCCTCGAAGATTCTACAACTATCAATCAAATCCGCAAAGACACGGATTTTCTGATAACCAATCGCTTTCTTAGTTTCAGGACGCAAGCCATTCTCAAATTTAATGCACTTAGAAAATTCAACACCCTCACCCTCAAAGTGAGGATAGAACTTAGCCAGCTCAATAAACTTCGCAGCATAATCAGTGATAGACATATTCCCTTGTTTCAGCGCAAGGAACTCAATCTCCTTCTTTCCCCGAACATCCTCCGGGTAATACTTCTTCAAGAACTCCCTACGGAAAATTTCCCATGTCACTTCCTCACCAAGAACTTCAAGCCTCTGACGGGTGTTAACCCACCAGTCATCAGCCTCCTCACTTAACTTATGAGTACCATAACGGACTTTCTGTGCAAGAGTGCAATCCATCACACGGAAGATTCTTTCAATCTCCTTCAACCAGGTTAGAGCACCTTCAGGATCATACTTTCCTTGGAAAGTAGGGGGATTCTCTCTCTCGAAGGTCGCCAAACTACGAGACCCAGCGTTCTCGTCAACATTCGGCGGGTGTTGGAAAGCCTGAGCCATTGCCTGCATAGCAGCAGCAAGAGCCTCATCATTCCTACCAACGTTTCTACCAACATTTCTTACAGGCATAACAACTTCTGCTCACAACAAAACGAGAATTAGAATCAACAAATAACAATACTTGATTGTTAGACAACAACAAACTCAACAACTTGGCCGGATAAACCGACCTGCTCTGACACCACTAATGTAACACCCCAATTCTACCCCGTGTAATTATATAATAAAATCAGAGTTTCAAAATTTCATTAACAAAATTGAGGCATCACATGTTCGCATTTCCAACAATTAGCATTATAATGCACATCAAAAGTCGGATATACCGATTCATACATAATTCATCATATATACATATGAATATTCACAACACAGCGGATATGTTTGCAAAATATACATAACATCATGTTGTCATCAATACATAAGGTTATAACGTAATAAGATAGTATACACAAACTATCCTATCAAAATAATGACGTCGCCCAAATCCCGAGTGTTACTACGATCGGGCGAGCGACACAAAATAAAGTGACTCGAGCTAATCCTCCTCATCCTCGGGGATCACCTGCACGTTACCAATATATAGGCAACGGCGAAACAAGTAAAAGGGTGAGATACTCCAAAACATATAATTAGAAGCATGATAGCATATATAGATAGTTTTGGAATTACAATTGATATAAGTTAAATAAAGTATGCCGACATGTATTAAAAGTTTACATACTTCAAATTAGCATTAGTGTATAAATTAGCACTTTAACTCCATCACATAATCATCATACTCGCATCAACACAAAACACCATGTACCATCACAATTCAATCATCATTCATCAATTAAAAACTCAATGTTAAACAACTCGAACATAAACATAACCGACTCCATGTGACACGACTATGGTATGCATGTGGTACCCGTCGCTTTGTCCATAAATAGGAACACTTGGCATAAAGCCCATCGTCGCTTGGCATGAAAGCCATCGTCGCTTGGCATAAAAGCCCTCGTCACTTATGCAATGTATGTGACTCAATAATAAATACCACACAATCAACACATCATCATCGCTCATCACAATTGACATAAAGTCCACATCGCCATATTTATTCACATCGAATAAACATGTCATCGCATCGCATAAACAACAAGTATTCATAATTAAATACACCGTCGCAAACATCAGTATCAATTAATCCACTAATTCCAAAAACAGAAAAATAACTAAAAACACCGATAATCGTCGCGAAAGCCATTCTTAATTACCGGCATAAATTATAAACATCAACATCGAAATCGGATACTTCATATATGTCTTAAATTGACTAAAACACAATCCAGTTTAATTTACCGTAAATTGGCCTATTTCGGGTCATTCCGTGAAAACTCACAATTTCGAAAAACTAACTTCACCACTACGTTCTACAAGTCAAACTTAGCTAGCACGTCAATTTTCGTTGAATTCGGAACAACTTGCTCCATCGTCGAATTTACCGAAATCGGAAAATCGGAACATAATCGGGTCCTAAATTTAATCGGCTATCTTATCCCCTAATTATGTTTTATGGATACCAAATGTTACTAGGTGAAATTAGGATTTTCAAAGAAACAGAATGTATTT
Source organism: Vicia sativa (assembly GCA_021764765.1). Lineage (NCBI taxonomy): Eukaryota > Viridiplantae > Streptophyta > Magnoliopsida > Fabales > Fabaceae > Vicia > Vicia sativa. Next base: position 106,813,017 of record CM038793.1, read on the forward strand.
TGAGAAATTATGCAGAAACTGGTTTTTTGACAGAAACAATTTCTCACATACAGAAATGGGAAACACAAAACCCACGAAGAACCCCCCCCCCCCCTAAGGGATGCACGTCCCACTTAAGAGTACAAGAAGGAGGCGGGGGCCTCATCATGGGGGGCGGTCGCCCCACACATGGAGGTGGGCGCCTCCCCCCTTGCACTTAAGCCGTCCCTTTCTTCTTCCTTACCCTGCGTTTTTACTGTTTCACATTTTCTGGTTTTTGTTTTTCCATTATACTGTTATGTTTTCTTTTCCATTTCCATTCCTATTTTCATTATACTATACCACTAATAACAACAACCATAATCTCTACACCAAATTCAACTCTTCTAAACATTTCAACAATCACTCAACAAAACCCTATAAACCAACTATCAATTTTTCCTCAATCCAAACTATCACTAACAAACCCTAACTATATGAGATAGAAATCAAACCCCTTACCTAGCAAGCTTTGAGTGTTCTTGATGATTCCTCAACCATGAAACCAAGCCTTGCTCTTCTTCTTGCTCTCTTCTTCTTCCTCAATCAAAACCCTAGCTTTTCTCCAAACTTCTAAACTTTGTGTTTTTGATGTTGTGTTAGGAAATGGGTGGAGGAAATGTTTTTATATGATATAAGTCTTACTAGCCAAACTTTAGTAAATTGCTCACATACCCCTCTTCTATTCCTAATATACTAAATATATCATCTAATTATATCATTAACTCAATTTATTAATAAATTCCGGAGAATTAAATATCGGTCCGAATAATATTTTACCGAACCGAACCGAACATCGCCAAATATATTAATAGATATACCGATTAATATAATTATTTTCGTCGCTAAAACAATTGTCAAACGATAATTCAAAAATATTAATATAATATAATATTAAATAAAACGGGCGTTACAATCAACGCACCAATGCCTGACCATGGTAAAAGTTCCAATGCTATTGACTAAGACTCCTATGTTTATAATATGAGCAAGCTGACTATTTCTCTGATGACTGTTACGAAAGATTTGTTGCAAGCCGGTGTATTTCTAGGATGCCCGGATGATTGTCATTGGTGTGCATTTGAATCTGACGGATGTGCTTGGTTGAAAAGGCGTATTCAACACATGATGGACAACCGAGAAGTGCTATTTCTGAAACCTCCCTCTTTGAAGAATCTGTGTGAAGACATTTCTAAGAATCTGAAGATCGAAGATGTAGACGAAGCCTTACCAGAAGTCTGGGATACCTTGGGGCAGCCAAGTGGAAAGTTCGATTTCATGGATGAAATACACCACCCCTGAAAATTACAAAATTCCTATTGAAGATGTCAAGGAAACCGGATGGGGAGACGATTTCCCAGAAGACTATGCTGATGTAAATACAATAAGGATCTCCTCTGCCGATCCTGCGCCTAGAGTGACACCTCTCATCATTACTTCTCCCAGACCAATTCCATATTCCTTTGACAAAGCTATACCGTGGAATTATGGAGCCGAAGTTTACTATCATGGCATCAAGCAAGAAACTTTGACAATTGAAGATATTGCAGTTGAAGCTTCCGATCCTGACATCGACAACATCACCGGATCAAGCAAGGTAACCAGAACCGGAAGAGTATTTTCTCCAGAGATCTCTCCACCAAAAGACACTGCGACTCCAGCTCGCATTCCAACTATCGAACCAATTCCCGAAGGTAAAGGGAAAGAACCAATAACTCATCCTGCTCTTACAGAAGTATAAAAGGAAGTTGACGAGAGTATCTCCAAGCAAGAAATGGAGGAAATTCTGAAGATCATCAAGAAGAGTGACTACAATGTTGTGGAACAGTTGGGACAAACTCTGTCCAAGATATCCATGTTAGCTCTGTTACTGTACTCTGAAGAATGCTACCGCAAGACACTTATACTAATAAATTCGAAGGTTGTATTGCTAGCCTGACCGTTAACAATGGCTTAAGCTTCTCCGATGCTGATTTGACTCCTGCCGGAAAGAAACACAACAAAGCCTTGCATGTCTCCATTGAGTGTAAGGGAACTACATTGTCTCACGTATTGGTGGATACTAGTTCTGCTCTAAATATCCTACCAAAAAGTGCTTTCGACCGACTTGATGTTGAAGGGATAGTCTTGAAGCCCAACGACATAATTTTAAGAGCTTTTGATGGTTCTAAATGAACAGTGCTTGGAGAGCTCATCCTACCAGTTAAAGTCGGTTCCCAGACTTTTGACTCTACTTTCTTCGTCATAGACATTCGTCCAGCTTACTCTTGCCTACTTGGACGCCCTTGGATACATGGGCCAGGAGTTGTTACCTCTACCCTGCATCAGAAGCTGAAGTACCTAGTGAAGGGGAAGATTGTTACAGTATGCGGTGAGGAAGAATACATGGTAAGCCATCTACAGTCGTTCCGATACCTCAAAATGGAAGGTGAATTCATCGAAACTCCCTGTCAAGCTTTCGAAGCAGTTCCACGAGTCATGCCTGTTGACTCTCCTGTCACTCCTGAAGTTACTAGAATTCCACCGAGAATGGCCTCTTTGAAGGACGCCCAAGCTGCAGTTGAAGAAGGAGGTCGTACTATTTGGGGCCAACTCCCTGATCTTCGTTTCAAATCCGACAAGACTGGTTTAGGTTTCACCACCAAAGGTCAGAAGATGATACGTCGCGAACGTGCCAACAAGCTTCCCTTCCAAATCAGCAAGAATGAAGTCCATGCTATAGAAGAACGACGACAGCAACTTCAACATCAGCAATTGGATCTTCCCAACTCCAGACAATGGACTCAGCAATTGGAAGACCGAAGACGTCATACCAATCTCCTTTAGACAGGAGTAATTGCTTTTTGTTTTCTGTTATGCTCAGACAATAAACTTAAAAGCCTAGTGCCTTGCACGGGGCATCACGGCTCGTTTGTGAGGGTTATTATTTGTAATTTGCATATTTTCATTCAATAAAATCATTGGACTTTTGCATTCAAATACTTTTCTCTTTCCTTTCTTTTACTTTATTACCCCTTCAAAAGCTATGTGTTCTTACACACACCCACGTGATACACTATAGATTCACTCTGAATCTTGTTGATAACAGCTTTGCTATTACTAAATATGACTTCGATAATCCGATCTACCAAGCCGAAGACGAAGGTGAGGAAGATTGTGAAGTGCCAGGAGAACTTGTCAGACTACTACAACAAGAAGAACGGGTTATACAGCCACACCAAGAGCCAGTCGAGGTCGTGAATCTAGGTACTGACGAAGACAGAAAAGAAATCAAGATAGGAGCAGGTCTTGAGAATAGTGTCAAGAAGAGATTGGTCCAGATGCTGTGAGACTATATTGAGATTTTTGCTTGGTCCTACGAAGATATGCCGGGTTTAGACATTGACATTGTGGTACACCGACTATTGACGAAAGAAGGTTTTCTCCCTGTGAAGCAGAAGGTCCATCGTATGCGCCCTGAAATGTCTGAGAAAATCAAAGCCGAAGTTATGAAACAATTCAACGCCGCTTTCCTAGCCGTTACTTCTTATCCACAGTGGGTTGCAAATGAGGTACCCATACCTCAGAAAGATGGCAAAGTACGGATGTATGTGGATTACAGAGATCTGAGCAGAGCAAGTCCGAAAGACGATTTTCCACTTCCTTATATTGATGTTCTACTCGACAACACCGCTCAACATAAGGTCTTATCCTTCATGGATGGTTTCTCCGATTACAACTAGATCAAAATGGCTCCTGAAGACATGGAAAAGACTACTTTCGTTACATAATGGGGCTCATTCTGCTACAAGGTCATGCCATTCGGTCTGAAGAACGCTGGCGCCACATATCAACGTGCCATGGTGGCATTGTTTCATGACATGATTCATCACGAGATAGAGGTCTACGTCGACGACATGATAGCTCGATCACATACTAAAGAAGAACATCTTGATCATTTACGAAAGTTGTTTGATACAATAAAGAAATACAGACTAAGACTCAATCCCAACAAGTGCACTTTTGGAGTCAGATCCGATAAACTCCTGGGGTTTGTTGTCAGTGGTAAAGGTATTGAAGTTGACCCTGCCAAGGTTAAAGCTATCCAAGAAATGCCAGCTACCCGCACCGAGAACGAAGTCAGAGGTTTCTTGGGACGATTGAACTACATTGCTAGATTCATTGCACATCTAACTGCTACTTGTGAGCCAATCTTCAAGTTACTGAAAAAAGATCAAGTAGTGGAATGGAACGAAGATTGCCAAACAGCTTTTGACAAAATCAAGGAGTATCTACAAAATCCTCCTATCCTGATGCCACCAGCCAAAGGAAGACCTTTTATCATGTACTTGACAGTATTAGAGAACTCCATTGGGTGTGTGTTGGGCCAACATGACGAGTCTGGTCGAAAAGAGTATGCAATATACTACCTTAGCAAAAAGTTTACCGACACTGTGAAACAAGATACTCACAGCTCGAGAAAACTTGCAGCGCTTTGGCTTGGGCTGCTCGCCGACTAAGACAATATATGTTGACTCACACTACCTTGTTGATCTCCAAGATGGATCCGATAAAATACATATTCGAGAAACTTGTTATCTCCGGAAGAATAGCAAGATGGCAAATGATCTTGACCGAATATGACATCCAGTATACTACTCAGAAAGCGATAAAAGAAAGTGTAGTAGCTGAACATTTGGCTCATCAAGCCATAGATGACTATCAATCTATGCAGTTCGATTTTCCAGACGAAGATGTTTTGCAAGTTACTGATTGCGAAGAACCAGGACCAGACGAAGGACCTGAACCAGGATCCCGATGGACCATGGTCTTTGATGGAGCCTCAAATGCACTTGGCAACGGCATTGGCGCCATCATTACGTCTCTTACTGGCAGACACATGCCTTTCACTGCCAGATTATGTTTCAATTGCACCAACAATATGGCCGAATACGAAGCGTGCATCATGGTATCAAAGCTGCTATTGACTTAAGAATCAAATTTTTGCAAGTGTATGGAGACTCAGCTTTAGTGATCAGTCAGATTAAAGGCGATTGGGATACGACAAGAAATTCTTAAGAAGATTCGCATCCAAATTCTTTCTCAACAACGACATCTTATACAAGCGCAATCACGACTTGTGCTTACTCCTCTATGTAGACCAGAAAACAGCGGAATGGATCATGGAAAAATTACATGAAGGAGCATTTGGTACCCACTCCGGTGGACATACAATGGCTAAGAAGATTCTGAGAGCACGTTATTATTGGTCCACCATGGAAGCTGATTGTCACCGCCATGCTCGGTCTTGTCACAAATGCCAGATATACGCAGATAGAGTACACGTACCTCCAGTTCCATTGAATGTTTTGACCGCTCCATGGCCTTTCACAATATGGGGCATTGATATGATTGGAGAAATCAAACCTACCGCTTCCAATGGACACCATTTCATCCTTGTTACAATTGATTACTTTACCAAGTGGGTAGAAGCAGCTTCGTTCGCATCTGTTACCAAGAATGTGGTGGCTCAATTCATCAAGCATATTCTTATCTGCCGATACGGTGTCCCCAAAAAGATTATCACAGACAACGGTACCAACCTCAACAACAAAATGATCATCGAACTCTGCACGCAGTTAAAAATTAAGCATCACAACTCTTCTCCATATTGGCCTAAAATGAACGGCGCAGTGGAAGCCGCCAACAAGAATCTCAAGAAGATCATACAGAAGATGGCAGTGACCTACAAGGATTGGCACGAGATTTTGCCATTTGCTCTCCACGGTTACCGCACTACAGTACAAACATCTATAGGGGCAACCCCCTTCTCTCTTGTATATGGTATGGAAGTAGTCCTGCCAATCGAGGTTCAAATACCATCAACTAGAGCCCTCCAGGACGCAGAACTAGGTGAAGACGAATGGATCCAGACTCGCCTTGACCAGATCAACTTGATCGACGAAAAACGGCTCGCATCCATCTGCCATGGACAGATCTACTAGAAGCGAATGATCAGAGCATTCAACAAGAATGTCAAGCACCGAGTCTACCAAGTCAGTAATCTAGTAGTCAAGCGCATCATCCTTACACAAGGTGACCCCAGGGGCAAATGGATTCCCAACTATAAGGGACCGTTTGTAGTCAAAATAGTATTTTCCGGCGGAGCTATGATACTTAGCACCATGGATGGAGAAGACTTTCCACACCCTATGAACGCAGACATAGTCAAAAAATACTACGCATAAAAGAGACCCGCTATGTCGACTGGCCTAGGCAAAAATAAGGGCATCCTGGCGAACCAAAATGGTTCGGGCAAAAGTTAAGGATATATACAAAAAAAAAGCGTACACCCGGCAAGTCAAAAACCTACAAAGGTGGCTTGGGCAAGAAAGGGTATCCCGGTAGACTGAAAACCCGAAAGGGCTGTCTAGGATAAAGTTAGGGATTTAAGCGTACAACTATGTCTCGTACAGATCACCTACTTAAAGACTACACTACTATCAACATTCAAGATTCAAATGGCGAAAATCAATTCACTCACTTTCTACTGACGACAAGGAGATGAGATAGTCGAAAATATATGAGCAATAGCATAGTTGAAACTCGACAGGATTTCCAAACTATGGGCCACTTTTTTGAAATTCAATGCAAATTCCTTTTCTATTTTATTGTTTTTTGCATAAAGTCCAATGATTGCTTTGAATGATTATATACATCTGACAATAAGCACCTGATCACAAACATATGAAAAGCGACGAACAAAAGTAATTACTACAGGCTCTAGGAATTAGGATGACACTAAAATCACCAATGCATCCTGTCATACCCCAATTTTTGACCTAAGATACCACCTTACATTTGCATCATTGCATAACTAACAACTCAGACAGCATTAATCGGGTGTAGATTTCACAGGTCAAAATTAGGGTTTCATCAGATTTTCATCTGATTCAAGAGGCAATCAATTAGGGTTTGAGTTTTTATCACCTCATTTGATCTATCTTGATCAAATCATCAACCTCTGATCATCAGATATCCATTTTCTCTCACAGATCAATCAAGGATCGACCAATTAGGGTTTTGATCGGGCATGAGTTTTCTCTGACTTTTTGAGCAAGAAATGACTTTTTTGGATAGAGATTGGTCATTATATCTTAGATACAACATCTTGACCTAATTTCTGAATTCAAAACATCACAGAAATTCACAGATTTCATCAGTCAATTTCTGAAACATCTGATGAATTTTCATCTGCACAGAAAAGTCAAACTTTGAGTTTTGGTCAATTTTTTCAAAACAAAACTTTTTCCATCATCAAAATACTTCAAATGATCCATCATGATCATCAAAAATCAAAGAATTTGAAAAAGTCAACAAAAATGTCAAAAGTTTTCATACTTAGAAAATTTTCTAAGTGTTGAAATTTCTTACTTTTTTCAAACTTCATGCCATTTTTTCACCTAGTTCCAATTTGAATTGGAAAAAACTCAAAACATGAAAGTTGTAGCTTGTGGAAAAATATTTCCAAAATTTCCAAGAACTCTCAAATCCATGGAGTCTAGCCATACTTTTGAAATTGAAACATAAGGCTCCATGAAACTTGATTTTCAAAATCTAAAACTTCAATTATAGGTCATTTTTGTGCTTTCTTCATCTAGAAGCAATCTAACCTTGCCAAATGGATGATTGAACTGATAAATATCAGTTAGAAGTAATAATTGAGAGGATTGGATCAAATTGTAAAAATGAGCACACGGTGAAAAAAGGAAGTTTCCTTTTTTGGCAAAAGTCTCTCTTACCCCTTAAGCAATCCTTGATTCACCAATTGGCTTGTACTTGTTGCCTAACATTTCAGAATTCTCTTGCCTATAAATAGCTCACAAATTCAAGCTCAATCCACACCAAATCATCACAAACTTATGCTTTCTCTCCACTTTCTCCAAATTCAAGAATCATAACTCAATTTGTGAAAACTTACATTTTTGAAAATCTGTGAGAAACATTAAGTAATTTGGTGTCTAACATGTTCTAATACTAACATGTAATTGATTTGAAACTTAAAATCAAACTGAAATCAAGCTAAAACCAGTTTTCATTTTCCATTTTTCCAAACTTTCAAAACTGCCATGGAATTCGAATTTGAAGCTAGGCTGCATTAGCTTGTGATCTAATCATCTGAACAACATCAATATACATCATGTATATGATCCAGGCCATTAACATCTAACGGTAACATGATTTCCTTCAAAATCCAGTTGCCATTTTCAGTCTGTGCAGGTCGACTTGGTTGGAAAGATTGGAGCAAGTTCAAAGCAAGCAAATCATTCACACAGCTTCCATACATGCCGATGAAGCTCAAGCAATCATAAAACAGCAACTGGAAGCATCAAAATCCAGAATTCGATTCTCACTTTCACAGGTAAGAACACGAAATCCATTCTCATGATTCCTTGCATCAATTGAAAAAAACTCATGGCCGTTCTCTTTCTGCACACCTAACGATCAATAACCCTCAAAAAAATCCAAGAATCATGAAACATACATCATTTAATTTGAAAAATCAGTTTTAGGGTTCTTAGCATTTTCCCAAAAATCCAATTGAGTTAGACTGAATATAAATGCAATTAACAAGTACCATCATGTTCGTGATGAAAAATCGAGCAAGTTTGGTTTTTATATCATTCAATTTGGTTGAGAAACGAAGATTGTAGCTAGGGTTGATGAATCTGAGAATCAAAACCACGAAGAACAGTTGCGCGCGTGTTCTTCATTTTCAAAATTTTAAACTTTCCAATATCATGTCTACGCGTGTCATTGTCCACTAAACAACCCAGCGCATTTGGCTTAGTGGTAGTCTGCTTGCTCTTAGTCTTCTCTGACACGTGTCCCACCCTTTGGTCATGGGTTCAACTCCTATCAGGACCATTCGTTTTACAACTTTTCCAATTTTTTCATGTTTTTTCATAAAACTTCCACAATTTTTTTGACCAATCAAAACTTCTCATTTTGAGATGATTTTTTAAACACTTGTCAATAAATATATCTATTTTATGATAGTGCAAAAATTTTCAGAAAAAAACTTTCATCTGATTAAATTTTAATCGAGCCGAAAACGACGTTCTGAACACTTTTTCAAACCTCCTTAAAAGGTGAATTTTTCAAGTTTTCGACTTCCGATTTTTTTTCAAAACTTTTCATAAATGAACCTCACATTTCAAAACATTTTCAAATCATTTTTCAAAACTTTTTTCATCAAAACTTACATCTTTTTACCACGATCGATCCGATTTAAACGGTAAAATCAAATTCGTTCTTTCTCGAATTTCTCAATCCATCATGGGCCACCCTTATGGTGTAAGTCCCAATCCTTTATGTACATACTTAGTTTTACTTGTACATACTCAAAATCATCATTGTCAATATTCAAACATAAACAAATTTATTTCGTTTGTTTTCATTCGTTTGTTTATACACCGATGCCATTGGTATTGAAAGAAGCATTATTCCCTGTGAAACTGCTTTCAAACCAATGGGCATCCTTCACGGTGTAAGTCCCATAACATTCTTTTATGTACATAATATTTCTTTGTACATATCAAAAACTCTCCAAACACATACAAATTTTCATCTGTACATAACACAGATACTTTTTATACTCAAGTACAGACAAACTTTGATCGTTTGTTTTCATTTCACTTGAGTATACACAAATCAACATTCTTCATGTACATATATCTTTTACTTGTACATATCAAATTCTTTTCATACAAAACTTTTATCTGTACATAATACAGATACCTTTTACAGATAAACTTTGATCAGTCATTTACATTTAAATCATACATTTTACACTGAATACCATTGGTATTGAAAGGAGAATTATTCCCTGTGAAACTGCTTTTAAACCAATGGGCCACCATCATGGTGTAAGTCCCAATCCTCCTATGTACATCCACATTTTTCTGTACATAAAAACTCATTCGTGTACATATTCATTTCTTTGTACACATTCAAACTTGTAAAATAATCAAGTTACGCTCGTTTTAAACGTTCGTTTCACGGACACGTGTTTATATTTCCTTCATAAACTCCTGCAAATAAACATCATGCATTGTTTATATTTCCCTCATAAACTCCTGTGAACACACACACACACACACACCTGTTTATACAAACTGTCTAATTATAACATAACAATTAGACTAATCAATAGGTTCCCCACAAGTTGTAGCCTCCGCTTGGGCTTCATACAAGACAATTCATCACCAGCATGAGTTAGCCTCCGCTTGGGCTTTATACAAGACAATCCATCCCCAGCATGGATCAGCCTCCTCTTAGGCTTCATATAAGAAAACTCTCCCCACAGAGTTTAGCCTCCGCTTAGGCTTCATATAAGACAACACTCCCCTGTTGAGTCAGCCTCCTCTTAGGCTTCGTTCAAAAGAAATCCTCATTGAGTTTAGCCTTCTCTTGGGCATCATACAATGAAAGGCGGAAATCTCTTAACAGCTTCCTATTGGGCTTCCAATACAAAGAATCACCCGCGCTAAGATAGAACCCTGAAAGGATGGTTTCTCGGTGAAATCACTTTCAAAATCCCCAGAGAGTAAAATTTCCCGGTCAAATTGCTCTTATTTCCAAAAGGATGGTTTCTCGGTGAAATCCCTTTTAACACAAAGCCAGCCATACCCTATAGCTTCCTCTTGAGCTTCATACAAGGACCCTCGATGACCCTCGATGACCCTCGGAATGCCTCCTCTTGGGCTAACAATACAAGGACCCATGGGCTTCTTAAAAGCATCCCTTTAATCCAATCAATTTCTCCTCGAGATTTAGACATCTATCATCTCTATGGAAGAAGTATCTCATCTATTACATCACATACAGTCAAAAACTTTTCAAACTTTTCAAACTCTTTTCAAACAAAAACATCTCTTAACAGTAAGTGGTAACGCTTGTATACTCAAGCAAAACACCCAATGCTTACAGTTAAAAGATTCAATCATCTTTTTCAAACATCTTTCTTAAACATGTAAGTGGTAACACTTGTACACTCAAGCAAAACACCTATAACTTACGACGAAAGATTTTAATCAATTAAACTTTTCAAAAATGTATGTGATAAATAGATTAGATACATTTTTCATTAAGATGACATTTGTCTGTCTTCTTACTAACATCCTGTTGCTTTCCACTAGCATAAGTGGGAACTACGATTGCTCTGACTTTCTCAACATCCTTTTGAGAATCGTGAGCACAAGGTCTCATCCTTGCCGAGCAAATTTCTTTCTCCCTCAAACCAAACAAACCATAGAACCCTGTAGATCCGAGCTACAAATGCTCTGATTCCCACTAGGGGATATGTATGCAGAAGATCCATAGATCTTTGCGAGCACAATAATAACAAAACACTAGAATCCCACATAATCTATTGTTTCTTAAAATCCAAAGGAGAAACTTTCCCAATCATAGAAATAGCAATTAAAACACACAAACATATTCATATATAAAAGCTATAGATAACTATATATATTTAGGGTGCTCCATCTATTCCCTGTATATAACAATCCCCCTTATTCAGAATCTCCCCAATACGTTGCGTCTAGTTTGCGCTAGTCGTTACGCATACCAATATCAATTGAGGGTATTTCATCTTTCCCCTTTTTCATAATCATTAAATCATCTTTCTTGTGTTGAAAATAATAAAGTATGATGCTCGCGGCATCTTTATAAATCAATCAAAAGATTTAAATCATTTCGAACCAGAGAATCCGAACTCACGTTCGCATCCCTCTAGCGCGTCACCTTTTAACGCGAACACATCCCCGCAGAGACACTTTCATAAGAAATGCATCCACAGGACCATCAATCCCCACAGAGCCATCGTTCTCCCTACAAAGATAAATCTTCTCCAACGAAGTACTAATCTCCTCCCAGCAAGTATTCCAATACTTCAAGCGTCATCACATTAGTCCCAGCGGTGATCTTATCTTCATCACATTAGCCCCGGTAGTGATCTTATCGGCCTCATCACATTAGTCCCAGCGGTGATGTTATCGGCTTCATCACATTAGTCCCAGCGGTGATCTTATCGGCTTCATCACATTAGTCCGACGGTGATCTTATCAACTTCATCACATTAGTCCCCGAGCAGTGATCTTATCAGCTTCATCACATTAGTCTCCGAGAAGTGATCTTGTCAGCTTCATCACATTAGTCCCCGAGCAGTGATCTTATCAGCTTCATCACATTAGTCCCCGAGCAGTGATCTTATCAATTTCATCACGTTAAATTGGTCCCCGAGCAGTAACACATCAGCCAATTACACCAAGCAGTAATAGTTTATTCCATATCACATCGCCTCCAGCAAGCTCTACACGCGAGATATTCGTCCTCAACTGAGCATCTCTCAATGATTATCATACCCCCAATAGCCTCAATATCCAGACTCGAAACTTGGTCAGATAGTGCATCGGAGGAGCTTACATCTCTCTTATTCCCCAGTCGGAGTCTTCAACAAACTTCAGATTCATCACCTCAAGTGGTCCCTATCAGATTCGTCACCTTTAATGATCCTATCAGCCTCGTCAAGCTTTAATGACCCTATCAGCTTCATCACGTCACGTCAGGCTCCAAGCAGTAACAGATTACGCCATATCGCGTTTTCCCCCAACAAGGTCTATGGGTAATGTAATCACCCTCAGAAAGGTCTATGCACAAAATCCCCAGTCGAGTATCTCTTGATCGATGCTATTCTTCCAACAACATTAATATCCAGACTTGAGATTTAGTCAGATAGTGCATCGGAGGAATCAGAAACATCTCCTTTTCTCTCCAAGTCGGGGTTCGCAACAACCGTACCCCCCAAGCAAACATCAGAAATCCCGAGCAGGACGTTCCCATCTTCTTCAAAATGGATATGTTTTGAAATACCATAACATCTACATTCATACATCTACATAAAAGTCATAACATATGCATATATCATAGTAATTTTGTCATACACTCGCATGCATTATAATCTTCATAAAGATAATCATATCCTGTCAAAAGTTTATCTCCCCAACAGGTAACAGCCATTTTTCCAAACAGAAAGGTCAGAGATTAATACCCGAAACAAGACGGGAGAACTATCTGAAAGACCACACAAATCATCTCCAGGCAACAGATTATGGATTGACACCCGAAGTAAGACGGGAAAGCCATCCACATCCTGCCTAATATTCACCTCAGGAATAACCAAGACGAAGGTTTACTCTGACTCTCTCTTATTATCAACAACCCCGGATGGCATCTTAAGCCCGTCTCCGAAAGACAACTATAGAGTCTAGTGTACGACTCAGCTTCTCCAGATGGCATCTTAAGCCCATCTCCGTTGTCTCTTCTACTTAAAAGACAAATACAGAGTCTAGCCTACGACCCATTCTCCAGTAGAGGCTTCTCCAAATTGCATCTATAAGCCCATTCCAGCGCATCATCAGCTGACGGTCCTATTTCATACAACAGCGAGTGCAAATTTTCAGGTGTACTCGAGTGTTCAATCATCTTCTACCTTCAGGTCACGAAAGGCAAGCATGCCAATCTAACCATTCCAGTACAAGAAGATTGAATAGGGGCAACAGTTATACCCCAAAATTTGCCCTCCCACTTCTCAAGAGAACTCACATATCCATACTCAAGGATTTCACAAGGGTTGACAAGACAAACCCTCTCCTAAACAATCAACTCAAACTAGGGTTTTGTCATTCTCAAGTCAAGATGGACTTCCAATGCTTCTATTGATCATCATACCTCATCATATGCTTCAAAGAATCACCATGTCAAGTTTCCAGCCTCACAAGTAAAAATTGCTCATCTAATTGCTCAGATGGTTGAGAATCAACTATATTGGACAAAAAGTCAACTGTGGTCAACATACAGTCAAACTTCATAATTTTTGGTCAACACCAATATTTTGAAGTAATATTCATCATTTGATCAAGGGTTGATCATGATTCCTCAAGAAAAGTCAAGATTTGATCAAAAGTCAAAATTTCTAAATTAGGGTTTACTAGACAAAAGTCAACAGAACTTTGACCAAGCATAACTTTCACATACTTTATCATAAATTTTTCCACCAAAGCTCATTTTGAAGAGAATTCAATGTTGTACAACTTCATGTCTCACAAGCTTGGGCTAGAAATGCTTCATTTGGAAATTATGGATCAAAACATTATAGGTCTTTTTAAAAGTCAACAAAAAGTCATCTTTTTACAAAGAAGTGTTCATGAGCATGGAAACTTCAATGAAAATGAAACCAAAAGGGCTATTTAGAAGACATCTTGAGCTTTCTAAAAAGTCCAATAACACCCAAAAATGTTAAAAATTGAGCAAGATAACAGTTGTGCAAGTTGAGCATTTTTGAAGAGGTGCATGAAGAGAAATACTTGAGAAAATAAAATTTTTTCCAAATGGGCCTAACTATTCTTGATTCAAACTTGCTTCTTATCTTAATTAGAACCTCCAAGCCCAAGGCCACGTTTTTTATCTTTTACTTTTATTTATTTTGGATTTTTATTCATTTAAAACCAATTTAATTAAAATAAAAGATATAAAATCAAAAATTAAGTACAAGATTGATTTTCTCTCATTCTTGAGGTCCAAGCAAGCCAATTGATCTGATTATTTCGAAATAATGAAGATTGGCAAGAGATTTGATTGAAATTGGCCTAAAAAGGCAATATTTGGTTTTATTCCAAATCAAATATTTTCTCATTGATTGGCATGTGATTTCTTCATAATTCTTGACCTAATTCACTCTAGTATATATACACACTGATTCCAGATGTCACAAGGATGAATTTGATGCCTCAAGAACCCTAAACCAAGTACAAAAAATTCGTGCATTCCAAGTAAACGGCAAACCTCTTTTTACATCAATTATAAGCATTGCAACGTGTTCCTGGTGTTCCTCTGAATCGATCCAGATACTCACAAGCCAACAACACCTCCAGAATCGCTCAATTCGAGTCACGGTTTGCACAACTCTAACTCAAAATCGATTTCATATTTTTCATGCATAATCAATTGAATTTAACTATGTATTTGTGTTTGTAATGAAGTTTCGATGATGTCTGGATAGTTTAATTGAAGTTTAGGTGCAAAACGAAAGGTTCACCATGGCTAAAGTTTAAAACCTTGGATTTGGGTTTTCCAGAATAGGAAAAATTGGACCAAATGAGTGGTACCATAGAACTCAGAAGCCAATTTGCAATCAAACCATGGCCTTACCTTTAATTTATACTGTGTTTTTTGGATTTTGGAAATTCGCAGGTGTTATAGTGACAGACAAAATCGTCACTGTAGGCTTTAGCAACGGACGCGTCCGTAGGTAAAAAGCCTGGGAAATTTAAATGAGGACGATGATGTTCTGGCGCGTGTTTTGTTTCACATTCCGAAAATAATTACCCTTATAATATTTTTGTTTCATTCCACTAACACCAAAGTAGGTTGGCTCAGTTGGTAAGGAAGGCGCGTGTTCATCCTAGAGGACCAGGGTTCGACCCCTGGCTCCTACACATATTTTTACACCTTTTGCAAAACTAACTCTTTTTTTCTTATTTTCTTCAATTTTCTTATTCAATTTAATTTCTTTTCAAATATTTTTCTTTCACATTAAAAAATCACAAAAAATATTTTCTTTTTGCATTTAGGTCAGAAAAATGTTTATTTAATTTTTAACATAAAAAATAATATTTTTCATTCATATTTTAATTAATTGTTAATTAATCGAAAAGTTAACTTTTAATTGGTTTTATATACTAAAATTAATCCAGAAAATTCCCAAAATTTTTTTTCTTATCTAATTAGGTTTGCTAACCCTAAAACTTTTTCCTAACTCAAAAATCTTTTTCACTAACATTATTTTCTCTTGTTTTGCAATTCTATTCTTTTTTCCGATTATTGTAACTGCTTCTAGGTTGTAATAGTTAGGACTATTTTCTCGCATTTTCTTTTCCAATATTATGTAACTGCTCATGGGATGTAATAGTTTAATAAGGTTTTTCTTTCCGCACTCCTCAATTATGCAACTGCCCTGAAGCCATGTAACAGCGTAGGATTTACTTTCTGCACTTTACATTTCTGCAATTTACTTTTCGCACCTATAAACTACTAGTAATTAGGCGTGTATGGCAAGATTAATTCAATCAACATAGATCACTAATACAAGACAATATATCTGAATACAACACTCTTCTCACACATGCACCCCCTAGGGTATTCTCTCTCGTTGCCTTACGAGTAATGGTCAAGTCCCTTGAACGTAGGGGTATCTTAGTACGGTTGCCTACAAAATATCATCACAGTCCCTTCGACTTAAAAGATCATAGTCCCTCGATGTTGCCTACAAATACATGATCTCGCCCCTCGGTTGTTGCCTACAAAAAGTGATGATCGTCCCTACGAATGTGCTAGTATACTCCAACAAGTTTCCTTCTATGACCATCTGATGTCCCTTCGAATGTCCCTTTACATCCAACAAATAGCGCTGTTCTAAAGGAAAGTAAAATAACACGGAAACGACCGTTCTGAGTAGGTAAATAAGTCTCTTTTGCTTGCTCAATCAAATCATTTTTGCACCTCACACTTTCAAAAAATCTATTTCAAAACACTTTGTATACATTCCGGCATGAATCACTACAAAGTCTTTTCCAAAATGAAACATTTCCAAACACTTCGTATACACTCCAGTGTGAATCATTACAAAGTCAAAGCGAAATGCCTTTTCAAAAAAACATTTTCAAACACACACAAAAAGCAATTCAAAGTGAGCTAAAGCAATTAAGAGCCCGTAGAAAACTACGGATGGAAAGGATGCTAACACCTTCCCTTTTCATAACCAACTCCCTTACTCAGAATCTAAACGAAGGTCTTTTCCTGTTCTTTTCACCTTCCCTTAATTGGATAAAAGAAAAGTCGGTGGCGACTCTTGCTATCCGCAACATTTGCGATCAAACGTAAACAAACAAGTCAGTTCTCCAACCGTGTTACATGTAGTAGTCTAGAAAGTTCTCTTGGCACTTCACAATCTTCCTCACCTTCATTTTGGGCTTGGTAGATCGGATTATCAAAGTCATATTTAGCAATAGTAGAGTCGTTATTGACGTGATCTGGAGTGAATGTGGATCTACAGTTTAATACGTGGGTGAGCGTAAGAACACATAGATTTTGAAAAGGTGATAAAGTAAAAAGAAAGGCAAAGAGCATAATACTTGAATGCAAAAGTCCAATTATTTATTGAGTGAAAGTATGCGAATGACAAATAATAACCCTCACAAATGAGCCGAGGTGCCCCGGGCAAGGCACTGGACTTAGAGTTTTATTATTTAAAGCATAAAAGCAAAAAACAGACAAAATAATTACTCCTGTCTAGAAGAGATTGGCATAACATCTTTAGTCGCACAATTGTTGAGTCCATCGCTAGGTGTTGGGAAAATTCAATTGTTAATGTCGAAGTCACCATCATCGTCTTCTATAGCATGAACTTCATTCTTGTTGATGCGAAATAGAGATCTACCGGCACGTTCGTGGCGTATCATCTTATGACCTTTGGAAGTGAATCCCAAACCAGTCTTATCAGATTTGAATGGAAAATCGGAAAGCTGGCACCAAACGGTACAACCTCCTTATTCAACTAAAACTCTGGCATCTTTTAGTGAGGCCATCTTCGGTGGAACTCTAGTAAATTTAGGAGTGACAGGAGAGTCGGCAGGTATGACTCGTGGAACTACATCGAAAGCTTGACAGGGAGTCTTGATAAATTCTCCTTCCATTTCAATATATCAGAATGACTGCAAATGGCTTACCATATATTCTTCCTCTTTGTATTTTGTAACAATCTTCCCTTTCGCTGGGTATTTTAGCTTCTGATGTAGGGTAGAGGTAACAACGTCTGCCCCATATATCCAAGGGCGTTCGAGCAGGCAAGAATAAGATGGACAAATGTCCATCACGAAAAATGTAGAAAGAGTCTGGGGACCCACTTTGATCGGCATGTTGAGCTCTCCAAGTACTATTCTCTTCAAACAATCAAAATCTCTTACGCTTATGTCAGTAGGTTTAATGACCACTTCTTCAGCATCAAGTCGGTCGAGAGCACTCTTTGGCAGGACATTCGGAGTAGAGCCAATATCCACCAATACGTGAGATAAAGTAATGCCCTTACACCCTATAGAAATGTGCAAGGCTTTGTTATGCTTTCTTCCAGTAGGAGTTAAGTCATCATTAGAAAAGCCCAAACCATTGTCTGTGGTCAAGCTAGAACTACAACTTTTGAGTTGGTCAATAGAAGTGTCTTGTGGTATATGAGCATTCTATATAAACTTCACCAAGGCTTTAGCATGAGCCTCAAAGCACAATAACAAAGCTAGCATGGAAATCTTGGACGGGGTTTGTCCCAACTGCTCCACAACATTGTAGTCGCTCTTCTTAATGATCTTTTGAATTTCCTCCATCTCTTGTTTGGAAGTGCCTTCAGCAACTTCCTTTGGTACTTCTGTCTGAGCAAGTTGAGTCACTTTCTCTTTCCCTCGAGCCTCAGGAGTTGGTTCAATAGAAGGAACGCAAACTGGTGTTGTAGTGTCTTTTAGAGGAGAGATATCTAGAGAAAACACTCTTCTGGTTCTGGTTACTTTGCTTGATCCGGTGATATTGTTAACATCAGGACTAGCAGCTTCAATTGTATTGTCTTCAATGAATAATAGCTCTTACTTAGTGCCATAATAGTAGACTTAGGCTCCATAATTCTAAGGTACAGCTTTGTCAGAGGAATATGGAATTGGTCTGGGCGAGGTAATAATCAACGGTGCCATTCTGGGTGCAGGATCGGTAGTGGTGATCCTTATTTTGTTCACATCAGCATATTCTTTGGGATAATCATCATCTCCCCATTTGGCTGCCTTGATGTCTTCGATTTCAATCTTGTAGCTCTCAGGGGTGGTATATTTCACCATAAAATCGTACTTCCCACTTGGCTGCCCCAAGGTATCCCAGACTTCTGGTACGGCTTCGCTTACGTCTTCGATTTTCAAATTTTTAGAAACATCTTTGCACAAACTCTCCACGGATTTATTTTTCAGGAATAGCACTTCTCGGTTGTCCATCAGGAGTTGAACACCTCTCTTTAACCAGACACATCCATTGGGCTCGGATGTGCAGTAACGGAAGTTGTCAAAACATCTTGGAAATAAGCCAGCTTGTAGCATATTCTTCTTAACAGTCATCAAGGGAGTCATTAACTCATTCACAGCAAAGACATATGAGTCGTCATCAATGGAGTTGGTACTCTTTCCGTGATCGGGCATAGGTGCGTTGATCATATTCGGGATTTCATTAGGAGGGTCGAATTCGATTTCCCGGGCTTCAATCATGTCTTGGATCTTGTTCTTCAGGGCCCAACAGTTTTTGGTGTCGTTCCCTGTGCTATTGGAGTGGTATGCACACCTTGCATTGGGATTGTACTTCAGAGAAGAAGTGTTGACATGCTAAGGAGGATCCCTCAAAGTAATCAGCTCTGCTATCAACATATGTTATAATGCTTGAGACAACGGCATGTTGATCTTCGTAAACTGTCTTCTTGTCGTGTTCTGCCTACGCGTGTTGTCTTGTTGAGGTTGCACTGGTGTGGTATTTGAGATCAGGATTGCCCCCACTGATTGATGGCGATCACCTTTGTCATGGTTCTTCTGACCATACACAGCATTGGCTCATTTCTTCCCACCAAAAGATCTCTTTGCAGCATTTGAAGATGTTTCGACTTGAATTTTTCGACTCTTGATTCAAGCTTCAACATGTTCGCCTTTCAATATCAGCTAGGTGAATTCGGCTGAAGAGTTTCTAATCAGATGATTGAAGAATGGGCTTGTCAGCATTCCTATGAACATGTCAACCAATTACCTATTAGACAATGGTGGCTGGACTATGCCTGCTAGATCTCTCCATTTCTAGGGGTACTCTTTGACCTTCTCATCACAACCCATAGACATATTCTACAGTGGCATGCGGGTTGGTGCCAATTCAGCATTGTACTAGTACTGTTTGTAGAAAGTATCCGCTAACTCATTCCAAGTATGAATGTGAGTATTCTCTAACTGATAGTACCATTCTAACTGTGCTCCAGATAGACTTTTTTTAAAGAAATGCATCCACAACTTCCTAGCAGCAGTGTGGGGTTGGATCTTCTGAACATAGGACTTCAGATGAAGTTTCAGACAAGAAAGGCCATCGTACTTAGGAAAAGTAGGAACTTTGAACTTGTGGGCAATGACCACTCCATGAACCAGGCTTAAATAATCAAAACCTAAACTTGACATTTTCATATTTTCCACAGCATTCAGACGGTCTTCAAGTTGCTTATAATTCTCGTGGTCACGAGGGTACTGCTCACTCATATAGTCTTCTTCCTCTTCTTCTTGAGACCCATGATGACTTCCTTTATCGGCCTTGACACTTCCTTCAATTTCTTCGCTTCTGTCGGAGAACTCAAGTTGTCTGACTACTTTTACCAGAACTTTGTACCTTTTCCCCATGTTGAGAATACCAACGATCTTCTTCTTTTTCTTCTTGACGATGAGCTCTTTCAGATCTTTTTGTCTTTGGGCCAAGTTGGTGAACATCTCTTGGAACTGAGCGTTCTGAGCCTGGAGATCTTTGACAATTTGTTCGAGATCCATTTCTTCGTGATAAACATCGAGAGAATAAGAAAATCGGTCTTCAGAGTACTTGTTATAAAATGATATGCTAAGATATACAATGTTATGCAATGCGACGTATTCAAGGACCTTAGAAATTTAAATTTGGTAAACAAAGCATGAACAAACTTTTTTTATTAGTTTGATTAGTAATACAAAAGAAATTTCAAGCACAAAAATAAAATTCCTAATGCTTAGGCCTCCCATGGACGCTTCCTCTTTGTGTTGACATAGGTGTTAATTCTTTGTTCTTCGTGAAGTAGCTTCGTCAGCTCCAATACAATTTTCTCACTAACATAGCACTGAACTTCGAAGGTATCCCTTTCTTTTTTGAGTTGAATACAGGATCTCTTCAATTCTTCAAAATCATAGGCATGTCTAGATGGAGAATGGTATAGGGTTCATCGCCTTCGACAACAGGTTCCATAATCACTGGTAGAATAGCGGCATATGGCATCATGAGATTTTGAGCGTGAGACCACACCCATTTGAGGTAAGGTTCCCAAGTAATGGAATTTGTATGCCCAATGTCTTGGTATCAGTCTTCTTCACCATGCCCCAAACATGTACAAATCTTCGGCAATAACCATGGAGATCGTTGTCGTAGTCAAACATAATGCCTTAGATAAGCATGTCATGAGGATCGTCTCTTCGAGCATAACCAAACTGATGTAACGCTAAAGAAGGATTGTAAGTGATACCTCCCCTTATACCAAGGAGTGGCACATTAGGGAATTCCCCACAACTATCAATGAAGGTGATATATTTTTTAGAGTAGAGAGACCAATGAATATCTGAGTGATAGAGCGACATCAACCTTTGAGACCATTTCAAACCTTGTCCATTGTTCATCACTGGTCGAGGATGGTGCGAAATAAACCACCTGGATAATAACGGTATACAACACATGAGAGTCCCTTGCCTTTTCATAGTACGAGTGTGAAGAGAATGCAAAATATCTTCGAGCAAAGTAGGCACAAGATTATGAGTGAGGAATATCTTAATGGCGCTCACATCTATGAATTGGTCTGGATTAGGAAATAGTACCAAGCCATATATTAGTAACGTCAAAATATCTTCGAAAACATGGAAACTCATAGCCTTTAGGAATTCATGAGTCTTCTTTATTAGAAACATAGCAAGAAAACCCTTAACTTCACTTCTTGTTTCCCAATTAGCTTCAATGTCTGACCGCTTTAGGTTTAAAGCAGCTGCAATATCTTCAAACCTCGAAACTTTTTCTAGACCGGTGAAAGGTATCTGATCTAGAATAGGTGTCCCAAGTAGCTTAGAGAATTCTTCCATTGTAGGTACCAACTGATAATCTGGGAATGTAAAACAGTGATGCTTCTGATCAAAGAACTAGAATACGACGCTCATTATATCTTTTTCAAAACTAGGAGATAACCAAGTTGAGTAAATAACCGTGTCTTTTGATGAACTGAACGTGATCAGGAACTTTTGAAACTAACACCTTGAGTTGGGAAGGTATACCCACGAAGTTGATTCAGATAGCCTTCCAAGAAGCCATAACCCTACAACAAAGAGCAAAGATAAATCCCTAGGTCCTTGAAATGGTTAGAAATGTTATGATGTTATGATGTCATGATTTCATGTTTAAGTAGCAAGCACAAAAAATTCACACAATAGCCCAAGGTTTAAGGCTTGTATGAGGTATAGGCGTCTACCCTTTACCAGAGTTTAAGTTGGTTAAACCTGTCCTACAATAGTAACCAAGTTCTAGGAATCTCATATCACGGATCTTTCTCGCGGGCTTTATTTCAGTTCGGCTAGAAAATAGTCGACCAAAACATCCCGAAATACGAATCTCAATGAGCGTAGCATCAAGTATCAACCAACTTCAGTCTGCATCGAAGTTGGCGATCTCGCTACCTTCTAATGGCTAAGATGGGTTAATTAGGGTTCTAAAAGTTTATTTAGTGATTGATGAAACCACGCGGACGCCAAATATTTCCTCAACTGAATATGAGGAACATCAGGACATCCAAAATGTCACACTAACCGTAGCCATCATTTTAACAGTTTCGGTCTACGCTGGACAGCCGCAATGATCTATTGCTTCTTACCTATGGAAACCTGGATCCGGGTGTAGAATCCCCAATAAATATAATACCCAAGAAGCCCCTAAAGTAAAGCATAAAATAAAGCATAAAGAGATTAAAAGTGATCTATATCCCTAAGGTAACCTCTCTTTGGGTGTTTCCCCATCAGAGTCGCCAGTTTTGTAATAGGGTGGGGGAACTGACTTATTTGTTTTGCGTTTTATCGCATATGTTACGAATAGCAAGCATCTCCACCGACTTTTATTTCATCCAATAAAGGAAAGGTGAAAAGAACAAGAAAGACCTTTGTTAGATTCTAAGTAAGGGAGGTAATTATGAGAAGGGAAGGCATTAGCACCCTTTCCATCCGTAGTCATCTACGGACTCTTAATTGCTTAGCTCACTTTTGAAAATTTTCTTTCTGTGTGTATGTGATTTAAAAAGTACTTGAAATTTATTTTGAAAAGTATTTCGCTTTGACTTCATAATGATTCTTGTATCAGTCCTTAAGAATGTATACGAAGTGTTCGGAAATATTTCGTTTGGAAAATGTTTAACTTTGTAATGATTCTCGTTCGAATGTATACAGAGTGTTTGTTTGAAAAAAAAATTGAAAATAAGTGTGAGGTGTGAAAAGTGATTTGTTTGATTGGAGCAAGCATTAGAGTCTTATTACCTACTCAAAAAGGTCGTTTCTTGTTATTTTCCTTCTCCTTTAGGATAAGGCTATCCATACCATTAGTTGGTAGGTAGCTTTATCTGTTGGATGTGAAGGGACAATCATAGGGACATCGTATGGTCATTTAAGGCAACATTGTAAGGATACCTTAGAAATTTCATAGGGACGATCATCACTTGTTTGTAGGCAACAACTGAGGGACGAGATCATATATTTGTAGGCAACATCGAGGGTCATCGAGGGACAATGATCTTTGTGATGATTTTGAATCGAGGGACTTTTGGAGAGAAGACGGAATCGTGGAAAATATTGAAGCAGATTATAGTTATTATATGGCAGAAGTGAATCACGTGGACAGGCGAAACTTTGATCGAAATATGGCCAACATAGGGCCATGTAACTGTTTACAGTGATTTCTGGTAAACAACCGCTAGTCTTCCAAACTATCGAATAAACTTAATTACTGTTATTCAATTTCTCTGGTAACTTGCAGGATCGACTAGATTGATCCTATGGGTTATGAATGTAAAAGCTTTAATGTAAAGGCATGAATGTAAAAGTTTTAATGTAAAGACATGAATGTAAAAGTTTCTGAATGTATAAAGGATTCGAATATAAGAACAACAATAAGTAAATGACTTTGAATGTAAAAATATTTGAAATGACAGTGAAATGAAAATGGAAGATAAACTTGAAAATATAAAGAGTTTTTTACTGAATTGTAAATGTTTGGTGTTATCATACGTACATCTTTCGAGCATTCGTTTCCCTATCCATGCGGTATTTTGAATGTTTACTGAATTTGTACAATAGATATGACACACGAAATCCTAACACTAAGACTTCTATTTATACTATTTCGACCATAACGGTCTTGCTATAAGATTCTGCCACGTTCGAAGCATACAGAGTATTTCTTCTCTCTAGCCTCCACGCGTCTTCGAATGCTCCGGCGCTTATGTATTTGAATTTCCAATATCCCGCTCACATTTGAATTTCAAACGCCTTGGTATCCTTCGCTTCGAATTCGTTTCACAACCTTCACAGATATAGTCTCGTCGCCATTTCGAATCTTCTTCAAATGTATCTTCACAACTATCATTCGAAGCTCTGAGCTTTGACACTTCCATTCGAAGAGCAATCTCTTCCATTCTAAACCATAAAACTTACTTGATTCCAACAAACGCCAATTATTTTATTTCGAACCATATCATCAAAATCTTCAGCCAACAAAATGCCCCTTTAAAATATGTATTTCGAACCTTTTGAGAAATACTTATTTTAAATATATTTACAAGATTTTGATATGACTTTTGAGTAATCACGACATTCACTGTACACGACTTCACACACGTCAATCAAAACGCCTCTTTGACTTCTTAACCGTTTTGAACCAGTTACCACAACATGGTGCAGTTTTAAAAGTAATGATTATTATTAATCACACTCATTACCAACATCAGATTTTACGCCACCTCTCTTTGAATCCAACCCACAACTCCCACGTATCCCTAGTCTCACTTAGTGGGTGTTTAAACTTCCACACTCTATAAAAACTCATCAGTTTAGTCTTTATTCTTTTTTTCCAAAATTCTGAAACTTCTTCTTCCTCTTCTCTCACTAAACCCTAGAACCTTCAACAATCTCAACAATGTCTTCATCAACATCATCTCAACTGAAGAAAACCTCAAAGAAGAAGAGCAAGAACACAGGAACAGTCATGGAGAGTAAGGTGGGCACTTACCAAAATCAATCCGTGCTCATTCCTCAAATGATCTCCAAAGAAAAAGAAATGTTGTATGCTTCTCAGGTATTAATCCCTACCAATGTTGCTGGAAAAAGATTTACTTTAATGGGTCCTCTAACTATTTTTGAAATCCTGAAAGACACTAGGAAAATCTTCCCTGTTTGCTATAACTTCAAACCCTTATTCAATAAAATGGATGCCCCTAAGGTAGGAACTGAAAATACAGGCGAATCATCTGATTCGAAAGCCATTGAAACTCCAAAAGATCCCTTTATCTTAGATTATGTAAAAAGTAACTTCAAACCATTTCGATCCTGCCCCACTTCAGACATAGCTTACCAAAAGTGGCTCACTAAAGTAGAAGCCAAAAAGTCCCAGCAATGGGAAGAATTAGGAATCTACAATTTGATTAAGCTGTCGAAACCAGGTTTCACCTATAGTCACCCATTGTTATTCGCCTTAATGTACTTTTGGGATAGCACCTATAATACCTTTCATCTTCCTGGCGGAATGATAACACCCACCTTTTTTGACATAGCTACCATCACTGGTCTTTCACCAGTAGGGGAAACTTATATCCTTGACAACGAAGAGCACTCTAGCATTATTGATTTCGATGTCAAACTAGCTAGCTTTTCCAAGTTCATCAGCCACTAACATACTGAAGGGGATAGCGTCTCAGACGTAGAACACATTGCCTTCCTTACTCTATGGTTGTCACGGTATGTGTTTTGCAGCAGATCCTTGCAAGTAGCAAGTAGGTTCATTCCTTTAGCTAGGGATTTGCATGAGAATAGGAGAGTCTGTCTGAGCGAACTGCTGCTTGTTGACCTTTATGAAAGCTTAACATCAGCAGTTTCTAGTTTGAAATCCCATACTCCAAAAAATATTCTTCTAGCTGGACCTTTTTGGTTGCTCCAATTATGGCTCAATGCCATGTTCGAATCTTCTCTATCAACTACTGATACTATCGTCGAACAAGATCCAGAAATAGCTGACAGAATTGTCGAAGGTACAAGACTTCGAAAGCTTACCCCAAATGATGACAAAGATGATTTCAAAGTCCTTTTCTCGAAATACATCATGATCTTCTCAAAGAGACCCAAATTCGAAGAGACCATGGCGCCTTTTGCTCCAAGGACTTATGGACCATCATGGTTCACAATGTCTCTTTCAAAAGCTGTTAAGAGTAGAGAGATACAAGACATTTGGAAAGCTTTTCTGCTCCCTAGGTTAATTTCTTCAAGAATTACTCCCACCAAGAATCAGATTTTCCTCTTTGCTTATCAACCCAACTTCGTCTCTAGACAATTTGGCCTGTGCTAGTTAATCCCTGAACCTCTGTTCCAAACTCAAAGTGCCGTAACCTCAGGTAGAACGTTCAAGGCAAGAGAGGCGAAGTTACAACAGGAACAATATCAAGATTTCGCTCAGTTCGAACTACTACCTTTTGAACCAACATACTTCACAGCGAAGGGATTTCTGGAATGGTGGACTAAGTTCTACCAATCATATATGTTTGACACACTCACCATTCAACAAAAGCTAACTGACACGTTCAATGTGCAGGTACACTCCAAGAAAGGTATGTTCACTCACGCCAAAGAAATTATGGCTTTTCAGAATTATTTCAAAACCACTTATGATCCCACACGCTTGGAAACCACTGTGTATCGAGCATCCGAGACCTTGAAGGAAAAATTTAAAGAAAAAATTTCTAAGTTCAAACTTCCTTCAGGGTTGTCACCTGAGGATAGGTATAGGTTGGCACTTCAAATGCATCCACCTAAATTTCCTAGATTTCCTACCTCGGGCGGCTCGGCTTGGTTTCCTCCATACCCTTGGTGGTTGACTTGCAAAGAAATGTTCAAATATCAACCTCAAAAGAAACTAAAGCCATCTGAGACTGTGACATGGGCTCGTCAGCTTCATAATTTCAGGACATCTTCGCTATGACCTTCCGCCATTTCGATTATATCTAATCAAAGCGCGGTGCGAATGTAGGAAAATCCCAAATGTATCAAATTTCCTTATTTTTAACATTTACTTTAATTGTTTCATTTTCATCCATCGGGATAAAGACCGTTGCTTGAAGCCTAAGGAAGGAAGCACTTCTCAACAAGCTGTCGAAACTAGTGATGATGTGCCTCTAGCAATACAACAACAACAACTACTACAACAACAACACCAATAGCAAAGCGTTCCAACTCCAAAGGTAATCAACTAACGATGTTTGAATAAGCTGAAGTTTATGATTTAGATCTAACTCATGTCTAAACTTTTCGGACTAGCAAACTTCCACCAACTACTCCTAAGAAGGAAACAAAACACCCTGGAAAGAATCCCAAGGTGGAAATTCCCCATGACTTCTAAAAGAAGCTTCTAAAGCCCCGAGCCTACTAGCATTTGGACTTGATTCGAGATGTTGCTCCCTCCACAACATCCAAAATTCCACCTTCGACCTCCAACGTAATGTTGGAACATATTGATAGAAACCTTTCCTCTGATAATCCACAGGTAAATTGAATTCTTTGTTTATGTAGGATACTTCGAACCCAAATCCCACTACTTCGACTCCTCCAACAGGGACTGTTGCTCCAATCACCTCCTCTCCCCATGGGGACTCCAGCAACCTTGTGCAAAACAAAGGATCGTCCAACATGGTGATTCCGACTGGGGCTTCGGAGGCACAAGATGACCAAGGCACTTCCCCTCCTTTAAAAGAAACAAACGAAGCATCATGTTGTAGGATTCGTCCACAAACAAGTATTTTTAATTATCGATTCCACAGGGATTGGTGTATGTTATAGTCTTTCAATAGGAAAGTGTATTTTAAGATATTGTAACCAAAGGGTTTGTTATCTACTCCACTAGAACCATGAGTTTCCAAACAATAACTAAATTAATTCTTTCAAAGAGAGTTATGGTTTGGATTATAGAGAGTTTGAGATTGTTTTCAAATTAAGGAGGCATGTCAAGATTAGTTTCATTGATCTAGTTTCATACATATTTAATTAATCAAGTGATGAACATAGTAGATGATTTCTACAAATACATATCCTCTCAATCTTGTAGATTTCCCACCAAGATTGTGAATGTTACCATGTTAATCCTTGCATGATTCCTCACTACAACTATTAACATGATAATCATTAAGTTCAATATTTTGTAAACACTAACACACAAATCTATCCCTAGCATTTGTTCATTAGAGGATGAATATCCTAGGTCTACTTTGAAGTATCCTTTTCCAAGCAAAACTCAAAGCATAAAGATGAAGAACAAAGATATTCAACTATATTAATCATCAACCATGTTCATACACAAATGGATTAAAAGAAATACATACTATAAAGATCAACTACCTCTAATCTTGACACAAAAAGAGCTTAGCTACTCATTTCCATGGTTGCTTGGCTCTCAAGATTGTTGGTAGAGATGATGAACATAAGAAAAATCAAGAGAAAAGCTATGGTTTTTCTTTACAATTCTTGCCCTAGATTTTTACAAAGATGAAAGATAATGATGATGAAGTGTTTCTTCCTTCCTTTACAAGCCAAAAAGTCAGTTGAAGTGATGGGTTGGTGGCTCAAAAGGTGAAAGCATGGGCTGTCCTTTTTTCTGAATTTCGCACATCGCGCTGAGCATGGGTCAGTTGTGCTGAGCGCGATCATGCTGGCACCGCGCTGAGCGCGACCTGAAGCATGTTTCCTTCATCCAAAATTATCTTCAAAAAGAATCATCCCTAAAGCTCTTCAAAATTCTTGAATCCAAGCTTGGGAGAATTAGTCAATAAATTCCTACAATTAAGAGTGAAATAAGTTAAATAATATATATTAAAGAAAAACTAAATAAAAACCTAATTAAACCAAAATACTAGAATAAATAATACTAGTTAATTAAAAAGACATTGTTAAGGACCACAAAATTATGTACAAAATAACTACAATTTGGTCCTTAACAACTCTCCCCAACTTACTTCTTTGTTTGCCCCCAAACAAAAGTCAATAATCTTACAAAGCTAGAAGAAACAAAATGCAAGCATGCAAACTCACACAAGAATAATGGTTCAAACTCGACATACCAGGAAAAAGCACACATCGATCGCTTCTTCGAAACACAACATGGCTATTAATGAAGTTCTAAACACAATATATCAAAACATGTAACAAAATAAAGGACATGTTCACACTTGAATCACCTAATTATTTCTTCACAGTTCATGAAGAACAAAATGCATATTCACACAGGACTAAACACTCTCACTAATAATTATGCACATCCAGAATAATTCATGCGTTCATCGAAACAAGTTAAATGACAAAATGGAAACAAAGATCACTAAGGACTTTCAAGGTTGTAACTTGGCTTAGGTTAGAAACAAGGGATATTTAAGTACAAAGCCATTGAAACGAATTGGGTCAAAGGATATGAAGAGCATTTCACAATTAATTCTCATTCCCTTCTTATTATTCTCAACCTCTTTATCTTTTTCACACAATGATCCTTTTCTTTCTTTTCTTTTTGTTTTCTTTTCATATACAAATTTTTCTTTTTGTAATTTTCTTTTTTTCTATAATTTTTCTTTCTTTAGGATCATTGTGCCATCAATTCTATGTTCTTTTTGATCCACCTCCCCAACTTCATTTATATCAATCCTTTTTTATTCAAGACATGCTCTTCAAAGGTTAATTAACAAAAAGGGTTGGTATTCACAAACGAGAAAAATTTATAGAAGAATTATCATTGAATTTTTCAAAGTTTATCAACAACTATTAAGTGGCCTACTTAACAATTAGTTGATTTGATACATTCATCCTACAAATACTATTTAAGCTCAAAAGGGTTCACAAGGATCCACTCACTCACGGGTAATTGAAGCCCTTTTAGAATTGGTGGTTTTTCTCATAATGCACAAAAATTGCCTTGATCATCTCTAAGTTTCCAAGTTATCATAAGCAAGTAAAGATTAAACATGAATCAAACGAGTTAACACAACTATTAGACACTCTATATTTGGTAAAAAGTGGAAGCTTCTCACATATGTGGTTTATGTCCTAATGATTCGAATGTGAACACAAAATTTTTGTACATGCCAAGATGTTTTGCATAAAGAACAAATTTCATAGACATGTTATTATTCTACAAAACGATTAAATGTGTACCTTCTTTGTGGAATGAATCAAGAATTTTATCATCACCATCACTTTGGTGCAACACGCTTACTAGCTTTGAAGAACCGTTGAAAAATTCGGACAAACCACAAGAAGTAAATTCAAACTAAATAACTATAATCTAAAAATAAAATAAAATAAAATAAAAGAAAATGAACTAAAATAAAAAGACACCCCAATGGTGTTTAAAACTTAAAAAGAAATACTTAGGCTCCATGCCTACAAAATATTAATTGGAATTACAAGCCTATCCCCAAAAATGGATGGCAACCAACAAAATCCAGAAGTTTTAAAGTAAAATGCAAAAATAAAAACTAAAAACTAGAAAATGCTGAAAGTAAAATAAAAGCAGGAAAATAAAAGAGATCATCAATCAGTGGCCTCGAGAATCGAATCTCCAATAGACCCCGAGTCAGAACCGGAACCAGAATCAGAATTATCTTCTCCATCATCCTCATCTCCCACCTCCTCCTCAACATTTGGCCCGACCCCGGGCCAACCAGCATATGCACTGAGCTGCTCTCCCGTGCGAGTGAAATGGTTCACTCCGGGCTCTCTAATCTGTAGAGCAAGGTGCTCCATGCTCTCGTGCATAAACATGAATGCTCTCTGATGAGCGAGATGCATCTGCCTGTTCCATTCTTTTGATGGACTAGCCTGAGGAAGTGCCGCTGCAATTGGTACAGCCTGAGCAGCAGTATTATCACCAAGGGCCCTGCAAAATTGATCACAGTAGTGATCATCGATAACTCCATCAATGGTGAGGTGCCCCACAGCAGGAAAGGCAACCTTCGCCTTTTTCAACAAACCCATGATCAGCCCAGGATAGGTGAGGGCACACTTTATACGCTCGCCCCTGGAGGTATAACTAAGTGCAACCCTTTTCAGCTCATTCGCAATCAGACGACCAAAATCAATATGCTCCTCATCGAGCATGTAAGCAATCAAACCGGCCGTCTCCATGGGTATCGAAGATGTGTGGCTCCGAGGTTTCAGATTGTATAGAGCCACACACATCATAACTCTGGCACTTGTCTTCATACTGGACCTGTTGAATTTCAAAGGTTGTCCAGCACGGTTTAACTCATAGGAATGCCCAGACAAATAGAGTTTACTCCTCAGCATATTGAAGTCCCAATTACCACGAGCCAGATGCTCATGGTAAACATCCAGTTGGTCCTCTGGGGCTATCCAGTTGATGCCCAGAAAACTGTTGATTGCGGTGCGAGAGAAAGATACGGATTTGCCTCGAACAACAGAAGCAAACCTAAATTCACTCCCCTCGGCCGGAATAGCATTTGCATAAAATTCCCTCACAAGCTCCACATTGACCTTTGTCTGAGGCTCACAAAGAACATCCAACTTGTAGTTGGAAAGAATAGCATCGATCTCTGAATAGTGACCATGCTCGCGGAGGCGGATGGCGCGCTCAGTCCAGATGTTGCGCTCCTCAAGCTCTTTGTATCGAGCCTCCTGAGCATGTCCCATGAAGCGAATAGGATCGAAAGCGGCTGGCCTAGAGGGCCTAGCCCCAGAAGAGGAAACTCTTTGTCTCTTAGGTGCCATCTGAAAATTCAACACAAAAATCAACAGAAAAGTGACACCGAGGTGTCCATTAGCAAATAATCATGCAAACAGCAGAGCAAATCAACCAACCAAAGCATTACGACTAATCGGAAAACACAAAAACACAGCAGAAGAATTTTTCAAAATTCTGCAGACCGCGCTGAGCGCGCTCTGCGATTTTCAGAAAAATTCTTCTGCAACTGCAAAACAGAATTTTTCTCAACATAAACACATCCAATAGCAGCGAAAATACCATCCTAATACTTCTCTATCATCTAAACAACCTAATTCTAAGAGAAAATTCGAAAATTCCTAACCCTAGGTTTTCAAAATCTAACCTAAACATGCAATGTACACGAAATTGAGAGAAGAAAAGCATAGAATACTTACTAGGATGCCTTGGGAGATTGATTTGACAAAGAAATTCACAAAGATTTGAAAATTTTTGGTTGGAGATTTTTGGGGTTTTGAGAGAATGAAGAATGATGAAGAAAATAGGGAAAAAGGGTTTAAAAGAACCCTAACCCCTTTTAAAACTAATCAGGCCACGAATTGGGCCTCCAAAATCTGATTTTTTTTCAAAATATATATATTTTTTTAAAATCCCAGACCGCGCTGAGCGCGACCCCTACCGCGCTCAGCGCGAAAGTTTCTGCCAGATGGGTCAAAGTGCGTGCTGAGCGCGCTAAGCGCGGTCTGCAGAATTTTGAGATTTTCAAGAAAACAGAAAATTGACAGTTGGGGCATGCGTAAATGAGCTCAAGGAAGAATACTTACAATGTTGGGGTGCCTCCCAACAAGCGGTTTGTTTAACGTCGGTAGAGCTCGATGGCTCATGATGATCATTGATCATCAAAGAAAATGTTGCCAACCTCATAATTTGCTCCTCCGAAATTGTAGACCTCCACGACTTCCTCCTCCGCCGCATCATTTCGAGAAACGTCAAGTTCGACCTTGGTATGCGTTGTTCCTTCAAAAAGCTTGAAAGCAACCTCTTTATCATGCACTCTCACTTTCATAATTTCATTGTCGACATCAATCATCATTCGAGCCGTCTTCATGAATGGTCTTCCAAGAATTAATGGTCTCTCTCGATCCTCCTTCATGTCAATTACCACGAAATCTACAGGGAACAAGTACTTGTCCACCTTTACAACCATGTCTTTAACCACTCCATACGGTGAAATGATTGACTTGTCAGCTAGTTGCAAAGTCATTCTTGTAGCCTCCATTCGAACATTCCCCAATCTCTTAACAATGGATAACGGAATTAAATTGATGCTAGACCCTAGATCGATCAAGCCATTACCCTTGAATGTCTCTCCAATGGCCACCGACAACGTTACACTCCCCGGATCAAATTCTTTCACTGGAAGAGCTTGCTTGAGTATGGAACTACAATTAGCGTCAAGTAATATCGTCTCCTTATCCTTGTGCCTCTTCTTCTTTGTGAGCATATCCTTCATAAACTTCACATATTTCGGCATTTGCTCCAATGCTTCGGAAAATGGAATGTTTATGTGAAGTTGTTTAAAAATATCCATAAACCGAGCATATTGTCTTGCCTTCTCCTTCTTTGACGGCGCATGAGGGTAAGGTAAATTTTGAATGGGAGCCGCGCTTTCTTCTTTACTTCCCTTTTTACTCTTCCTTGCATTCTTCTCTTTCTTTTTACTTCCTTTACCATTTTCTTTCCCCTTTTCAACTAAGGTTGTCTCCTTTTCAACTGCACTGCTCTTATTTTCAATCACATCTTCCGACTCATCTTCCTCTATAACTTCATCGTTTTTTTCAACTACACCCTCATCCTCTTTCTCAACTACTACATCCTTTTCAACTAAATCATCTTCCACATCAACATCATTAATTTTTTTAGAGGGGAAGGTGCGGATAAGGTAATTTTCTTAATGGGAAAGTGACTTCCTTCTCCTTCCCCTTTCTCCTCTTCTTCTTCTTCTCCTCTACTTTCTCCTTTTCAACTACACCAATTTCCTTTTCATTTTCAACTAACACCTCCGATTCATCCTCCTCTACATATTCATCGCTTTCACAATCCGTCATCTCATTTTGATTTATAGTGAAAATTGCTTAGCAATACTCCTTCGGGTTTGTTTGAGTGGTTGGGGAAAATGATGTCGAAGCTTTTTGTTCGGAAAGTTGCTTAGCTAGTTGTCCCACTTGTGTTTCCAAGTTCTTGATGGATGCCTCAGTCCTCTTTTGATTAGCCATAGAAGCTTGCATAAATTGATCTAGAGTGTCTTGAATGTTGGAAGACCTCACTTGATTTTGAGGTTGATTTTGCAGTTGAGCTTGATTTTGATTTTGAGTTTGATTTTGAGTTTGATATGGATTTTGCCTACCTTGATTGTTACTATCTTGCCTCCACCCTCCTTGGTAACCTTGGTTACCCCTTTGTTGGTAACCTTGGTTTTGATTTTGATAAGGGTAAGGAGCTCGTTGTTGGTACCCTTGCCCTTGGTTGGCCATATAGTTAGCTTCCTCATTTTCCGGAGGACAAAATCCGGTTTTATGATCTCCTTTGCACAATTCACAACAAGCTATTTGGTGAGCTTGCTTACTTGATGTTCCTTGTAACTCCATGATTTGTTGAGGGAGTTTAGCCATTTGTTTTGTCAATTCTTCAACTTGTTTCCCAAACAATTTATTTTGCGCCACAAGTGCTTCGTGACTTGAACCCATTTCTAGAACTCCCGTTTTCACTTGTACACCTCCATTTTCACTTGTACAAAGTAACTTCAAACCATTTCGATCCTGCCCCACTTCAGACATAGCTTACCAAAACTGGCTCACTAAAGTAGAAGCCAAAAAGTCCCAGCAATGGGAAGAATTAGGAATCTACAATTTGATTAAGCTATCGAAACCAGGTTTCACCTATAGTCACCCATTGTTATTCGCCTCATTGTACTTTTGGGATAGCACCTATAATACCTTTCATCTTCCTGGCGGAATGATAACACCCACCTTTTTTGACAGAGCTGCCATCACTGGTCTTTCACCAGTAGGGGAAACTTATATCCTTGACAACGAAGAGCACTCTAGCATTATTGATTTCGATGTCAAACTAGCTAGCTTTTCCAAGTTCATCAGCCACTACCATACTGAAGGGGATAGCGTCTCAGACGTAGAACACATTGCCTTCCTTACTCTATGGTTGTCACGGTATGTGTTTTGCAGCAGATCCTTGCAAGTAGCAAGTAGGTTCATTCCTTTAGCTAGGGATTTGCATGAGAATAGGAGAGTCTGTCTGAGCGAACTGCTGCTTGTTGACCTTTATGAAAGCTTAACATCAGCAGTTTCTAGTTTGAAATCCCATACTCCAAAAAATATTCTTCTAGCTGGCCCTTTTTGGTTGCTCCAATTATGGCTCAATGCCATGTTCGAATCTTCTCTATCAACTACTGATACTATCGTCGAACAAGATCCAGAAATAGCTGACAGAATTGTCGAAGGTACAAGACTTCGAAAGCTTACCCCAAATGATGACAAAGATGATTTCAAAGTCCTTTTCTCGAAATACATCATGATCTTCTCAAAGAGACCCAAATTCGAAGAGACCATGGCGCCTTTTGCTCCAAGGACTTATGGACCATCATGGTTCACAATGTCTCT
Source organism: Vicia sativa (assembly GCA_021764765.1). Classification (NCBI taxonomy): domain Eukaryota; kingdom Viridiplantae; phylum Streptophyta; class Magnoliopsida; order Fabales; family Fabaceae; genus Vicia; species Vicia sativa. The sequence goes on from CM038793.1 coordinate 106,848,605, forward strand.
TTCAAAAGCTGTTAAGAGCAGAGAGATACAAGACATTTGGAAAGCTTTTCTGCTCCCTAGGTTAATTTCTTCAAGAATTACTCCCACCAAGAATCAGATTTTCCTCTTTGCTTATCAACCCAACTTCGTCTCTAGACAATTTGGCCTGTGCTAGTTAATCCCTGAACCTCTGTTCCAAACTCAAAGTGCCATAACCTCAGGTAGAACGTTCAAGGCAAGAGAGGCGAAGTTACAACAGGAACAATATCAAGATTTCGCTCAGTTCGAACTACTACCTTTTGAACCAACATACTTCACAGCGAAGGGATTTCTGGAATGGTGGACTAAGTTCTACCAATCATATATGTTTGACACACTCACCATTCAACAAAAGCTAACTGACACGTTCAATGTGCAGGTACAGTCCAAGAAAGGTATGTTCACTCACGCCAAAGAAATTAGGGCTTTTCAGAATTATTTCGAAACCACTTATGATCCCACACGCTTGGAAACCACTGTGTATCGAGCATCCGAGACCTTGAAGGAAAAATTTAAAGAAAAAATTTCTAAGTTCAAACTTCCTTCAGGGTTGTCACCTGAGGATAGGTATAGGTTGGCACTCGAAATGCATCCACCTAAATTTCCTAGATTTCCTACCTCAGAACTGGCTCTGGCTTGGTTTCCTCCATACCCTTGGTGGTTGACTTACAAAGAAATGTTCAAATATCAACCTCAAAAGAAACTAAAGCCATCTGAGACTGTGACATGGGCTCGTCACTGGCTTCATAATTTCCCAGGACATCTTCGCTATGACCTTCCTGCCATTTCGATTATATCTAATCAAGGCGCAGGTGCGAATGCTTGGGAAAATCCCAAATGTATCCAAATTTCCTTATTTTTAACATTTACTTTAATTGTTTCATTTTTCATCCATCAGGATAAAGACCGTTGCTTCGAAGCCTAAGGAAGGAAGCACTTCTCAACAAACTGTCGAAACTAGTGATGATGTGCCTCTAGCAATACCAACAACAACAAATACTACAACAACAACACCAACAATAGCAAACGTTCCAACTCCAAAGGTAATCAACTAACCCTGATGTTTCGAATAAACTGAAGTTTATGATTTAGATCTAACTCATGTCTAAACTTTTTCAGACTAGCAAACTTCCACCAACTACTCCTAAGAAAAGGAAACAAAACACCACTGGAAAGAATCCCAAGACTGGTGGAAATTCCCCAACAGCTTCTAAAAAGAAGCTTCTAAAGCCCCTGAGCCTACTAGCATTTCTGGACTTGATTCCAGAGATGTTGCTCCCTCCACAACATCCAAAATTCCACCTTCGACCTCCAACGTAATGTTGGAACATATTGATAGAAACCTTTCCTCTGATAATCCACAGGTAAATTGAATTCTTTGTTTATGTAGGATACTTCGAACCCAAATCCCACTACTTCGACTCCTCCAACAGGGATTGTTGCTCCAATCACCTCCTCTCCCCATGGGGACTCCAGCAACCTTGTGCAAAACAAAGGATCGTCCAACATGGTGATTCCGACTGGGGCTTCGGAGGCACAAGATGACCAAGGCACTTCCCTTCCTTTAAAAGAAACAAACGAAGCATCATGTTGTAGGATTCGTCCGCAAACAAGTATTTTTAATTATCGATTCCACAGGGATTGGTGTATGTTATAGTCTTTCAATAGGAAAGTGTATTTTAAGATATTGTAACCAAAGGGTTTGTTATCTACTCCACTAGAACCATGAGTTTCCAAACAATAACTAAATTAATTCTTTCAAAGAGAGTTATGGTTTGGATTATATAGAGTTTGAGATTGTTTTCAAATTAAGGAGGCATGTCAAGATTAGTTTCATTGATCTAGTTTCATACATATTTAATTAATCAAGTGATGAACATAGTAGATGATTTCTACAAATACATATCCTCTCAATCTTGTAGATTTCCCACCAAGATTGTGAATGTTACCATGTTAATCCTTGCATGATTCCTCACTACAACTATTAACATGATAATCATTAAGTTCAATATTTTGTAAACACTAACACACAAATCTATCCCTAGCATTTGTTCATTAGAGGATGAATATCCTAGGTCTACTTTGAAGTATCCTTTTCCAAGCAAAACTCAAAGCATAAAGATGAAGAACAAAGATATTCAACTATATTAATCATCAACCATGTTCATACACAAATGGATTAAAAGAAATACATACTATAAAGATCAACTACCTCTAATCTTGACACAAAAAGAGCTTAGCTACTCATTTCCATGGTTGCTTGGCTCTCAAGATTGTTGGTAGAGATGATGAACATAAGAAAAATCAAGAGAAAAGCTATGGTTTTTCTTTACAATTCTTGCCCTAGATTTTTACAAAGATGAAAGATAATGATGATGAAGTGTTTCTTCCTTCCTTTACAAGCCAAAAAGTCAGTTGAAGTGATGGGTTGGTGGCTCAAAAGGTGAAAGCATGGGCTGTCCTTTTTTCTGAATTTCGCACATCGCGCTGAGCATGGGTCAGTTGTGCTGAGCGCGATCATGCTGGCACCGCGCTGAGCGCGACCTGAAGCATGTTTCCTTCATCCAAAATTATCTTCAAAAAGAATCATCCCTAAAGCTCTTCAAAATTCTTGAATCCAAGCTTGGGAGAATTAGTCAATAAATTCCTACAATTAAGAGTGAAATAAGTTAAATAATATATATTAAAGAAAAACTAAATAAAAACCTAATTAAACCAAAATACTAGAATAAATAATACTAGTTAATTAAAAAGACATTGTTAAGGACCACAAAATTATGTACAAAATAACTACAATTTGGTCCTTAACACATCACCTCATAAATCTGCAGAGAATCTACCAAAAACTTCTCTTCTGAAGTCTCCTCTCGAAACCCTTCAAGAGAGCCCAAAGGTCACTCACGCTGAAAAGGATAAGACTAATTCTCCTCAAGAGAGTGAAGAATCTGCAGAAGAAGGATCTGAGGAAGACGAAGCCTAGAGCGGTTCGACTGATGGAACGGAGTCTGATGCTAATAGCAGTGAGACCAATACTATCGAAGTGGTGGATCTGGTTGACGAAGGAGAAGACAATGAGCAAGACAAAGATGAAGGCTATGGTGACAAGACTAATGAGCCTATGGAGGTCGAAATGGACGTGACTCCTTTGCGTATGGAACTTCCCCAAACTTCTCAATCTCAAATGACTGAAGAGGAGTTAGCTCTCCTAAGAAGCAATGACCCAATTGGGTACATGAAAGCTAAATTAGCCCAAAGGGATATTCCTCTCGCTAGGGATGGCACTGGTTCGACTAAGAACCCACTGCCCTCAGATGCTAGAGCTATACTCCTTAACAAAGTCAGGAGAACAATCCTTGATGTAGACTTGTTTGAAGTTCTCAAAAAGGATAGTACGGCTTGCTACACCATGAAGGAGCTTCTTACGCAAGTGAACTTCGCAGCCTGCTCCTTGCCAGTCAGCACTATATTGTTCAATCTTCAAGCATTGTTGGATAATGTGACTGGATGTCTTCTTCAAGACGAATTCGCTGCTGCTAAAGTCCAAGAGAAGCGAAACGCCATGGATGCTGCTTATGAGCATGCTTCAAAACTTTCTAAAGAAGCTGAAGACCAAGCCATGCACTTAAAACAGGCTAAGACTGACTATGAAGTTCGAGCTCAGTCTATTCTCCTTTGGGAAGAGCAAATTGAAGAACTCCAACAAAAGGTTAAGGAGGCCCAACAACAGCAATTGGCGTACGAAACTGATACTATTGGGAACCAATTCGAAGAACTTCTCAACAAAGGCCTTTCCGAAATGGAAGCAGCAGAGCAACTCAAAGGACAAGTGGCTACCCTAGAAGGAGCAAGATGTTTCACCCAACAAAGGCTTGAGTCCTTTCGAAGCACTTTTGAAAGATTGAGAAATAATGCATATTTTTAAATCTTTGTTTATTTAATTAATTTTGAATCTTGGTTTGTAATATCTGAACAACGCCATTTTGGCAATGTATGATACCATTTTGGCATTTCTTAATATTTCGACTATGTTGTTATTATTCGAATCTCCTACAGGCGAGGCCTATATTTTTTCAAATATTTTCCATTAACCTTTAAGATTCGTTTGTCATCAGCTAACTCTTCGATTTCATACGCATTGTTTGAGAATATCTTTAGTATTCGAAAAGGTCCTTCCCAATGAGGTGACCATTTACCTAATGTTTTATTCTTCTTGTCCATGGGCAATATGACTTTCCAGACTAAGTCATTAATAGTGAATGCTTTACCTTTCACCCTTTTGTTATATGCCCTGGCTACTCTTTCCTTTTGCCTCATTAGGATTTCCAATGCATGCAGTCTAACTCCGTCTAACTCAACTAACTCATTCATCATCATCTCCCAATACAATGCAGATGGGATCTCATTCTGCCTTTGAATTCGAACTGATTGTAGATGAATTTCCACTGGTAAAACTGCATCATGACCAAATGTTAGTTGGAAAGGCGTGGTGTTAGTAGCTTCCTTAGGAGATGTTCTACAAGCCCATAGTATTTCGTCTAAAGTCTTATGCCAATTCTTTGGCTTTTTACCAACATGTTTTTTAATCAAACCTATTATCACTTTATTTGCTGCTTCGACCTGACCATTTGCTTGAGCATAATATGGTGTTGATGTTAATAATCTAAACCCCATCTCTTGAGCAAATTCCTGCATCTTTCTACCAGTAAACACAGAACCTTGGCCTGTGGTTATACTCTCTGGTTATCCCACCATCGAATGTCAAATTACCTCCTTTAGATCAAAGAAAGAAAAGAGGATTTTGTAAATATCATAGTTTCCTAGGCCACAAAACCTCGCAATGTTTTCTTTTCAGGGATCTGATTCAAAATGAAATCAAGGATGGTAGATTGAAATTTGCAGACAAGCAAAAGATGAAAGTGGATGATGACCCTTTAGATGTTGCTGACACTAATTACTCTGAACCTGCATACGCTGGAGAGATAAATATGGTGGAAGCAAGAGAAGGTGACACTCCATTAGAAGAGAAAAACGCTGAAGATGAAAATCACGAGTTGGTTGAAGTCGAAAAGGAGGTTGCTGAGGACGTCCATAAGGAACAGGAGGCTTCGATCGAAGTAGTGTCTTTGGCTGCTTCGAAAGAGATCCAGGCTACTGAAGGCCAGGAGAATCAAAAACGAGAATTGACACAGGCTATTGAAGGCCTGAGGCTAAAGTTGGAGAAAGTCCAAATCACAACGCCAGTTCTTCCTCAGAAAGAAATATGGGATACCTTGGGGGAGCCCAGCGGAAAGTTCGACTACCTGGTGAAATATTCTGCTCCAGAAAGTTCAAAAACCCCTATCGAAGATATCAAACCTACAGGATGGGGAGATGCTGACATAAAGGGGGAAGATGTGGATATTAACATGGTGGATATGGAGAGACCTCGTTCCGAAATGGAGGAAATACAAAGGTATTTAGAGAAAGAGAAATATAAGATGGAAGACAGTTATGCTAGGGATGCCAGTCTCAGAGACTACCTTATGCTGTGCCACAAGGAAAATGCTGAAATGATATTATGTCCCAGATGCAGCATCATTTGTAATCAGAGAATTGCTGCAGACTTCGAGAAGAAACAAAGGGCACGAACTGGCATCAACTGGCGCCAGGATAACCAGCTATTCAGATGCTACCCTAAGGCTGGAGAAAGTTTATTAGAGTTCTTAGTTCATTGTCACAAAGGAGCAACCAAATGCCTAGTGTGTCCAAGGTGTTCTGTAGTGTATGATCAAAACGTGGCCCGAGCCTTCGAAACAATCCCTTTCGCCCCATGCTGGAACCACAAAGAAACTAGTCAGATGAGCCAACGTTTCGAGAGCAACTACACCCAACGGAGGCCAAATAGTCCTTATCCTAGAGGCGCTCGAAGAGTAACGTTCAAAGTCCCTGCTGAGGTACCAACAGACAAGTGGCTACAAGTTAGGACTGACAAGGGGAAAGACAAGTGGAGGAACAATGAACGAAATGCACGCCACGCCATGACATATAGAAGGCAGCTCAATATGGCAAAGAGGGAAGAAGTGAGGTTAGAAAACTACAAAGGAAAGAACCCTATGTCAAGATCACAGTGGCGCAGGCAACAAAGAATTCGAAAGGCTGAGAGAGAAGCTATGTTAGGAAAAGGAGTGATTTCGATCAAGAACAAAGAGGAATCAAGTACCAACAAACCTACACCAAACAATCAACCTGAGGGCAAACCCCCAGTTAGCAGGAGACTCTTCTCTAAAACAAAGCAAAACGAATCGAAGGAGTACAAACCAGGTCCAGAGGAAGATGAGGATATGCTAACTGACAATTTCGAATCAGAGGGGGAATCTTCACTCAACATCAACTGCAACATGGTATCTGTGCTGCCGTGTGAATTTGGACAAGAGACTGAAGTCGGAGAGCACGAGGAAGATGATGCAATAGACCTGATGAAACATAGGCCAGTGTGCTATTACGTGATGGATAATGGAGCTGTCGAAGAGCAGAATGCTTTCTTCGAACACCCAGAACCAGCTATGCAAAATCATCTGAAGCCATTGTTCATTCGAGCAAAAGTTGGTACACATGGCGTAAACAAAGTCTTGGTGGATGGAGGCGTTGCGGTGAACTTGATGCCTCATTTCATGTGAAGAGGCTTGGAATACAGGATGTCAATATCAAACCACACAATATGGTACTATCAAACTTTGAAGGAAAAGTAGGCCAGGCATTGGGGTTAGTCCAAGTAGATTTGACAGTGGGATCAAGTTGCAGACCCACTATGTTCATGGTGATCGAAGCTAAAGCCAACTACAATTTGCTGTTGGGCAGAGAATGGATCCATGGCGTCGGAGTCGTTCCTTCATCGATGCACCAAAGGCTAGTTTTATGGAGAGAGGATGGTATTGTTGAGAACATCGAAGCGGATCAGAGCTATTTCATGACAGTAGTTAACTTAGTTAATAAGAGAAATTATGACAAATACCTAGCCAAAATTGCTCCTTGTACCCCAAGTGACGAGATCAACGAAACCAGGAACGCGCACTATTACATGACCCTTCGCCATGATGAAATGTATTGGGATAGAAGGATAATCAAAGAAGATGAAGAAGTCGAAGGCACTACACAAAGACGGCCAGCACAAAGAAGGAGGACTCAATCATGAGCAAGGTTGTCGAATTCCCAGCAAGGTTGACAAGCAAATCAAAAATTTCGTCACATTTCGTTACGTCGAAGGTATACACCTTCTTTGGGAATTTGTCACTTTTCTCATTTTCAACAATTTCTTTCCCTTTTGTGGGAACTAATAGTTTACAAGAGTAAGGTGGAGCCTGTTTTAATTCAGCGAGATCAATTTCGACCTCTTCGAATTCAGGATAATCTTCAACTTCCTCAGTTTCGACATAGGAAATTCTTTCTTTCTTATTACTTTTAAAAGCCCTGGCCTTCTCGGCCTTCAGTCTTTCGACTTGTCGAACCCTGTCTGCTAATTGAGCCATGTCCCTCAAGTATTATGTGTCTAATTTCTTTCGAATAGAGTAGTCTAGGCCACCAGCAGCCATTTCGACTAACTCATGTTCAGGAACTACTGTGAAACATCTACATTTCAAAAGTCTGAACCTATTCAGATAATCATCTATGGGTTCAGTAAATTTCCTCTTGACGTTGGCTAGCTCTTTCAGACTTATTTTAGATTGTCCCATGTAGAATTGTTCATGGAATAATCTCTCTAAGAGGGTCCAAGTATCTATGGATCCAGGAGGCAATGTGGTGAACCATGTAAAAGCATTCTTAGTCAGGGAACTTGGGAAATATTTAATCCTAAGGTTCTCATTATTTTCTATGTCTCATGCTTCGGTCAGATACCTGGCTATGTGTTCGACTGTTGATTCATTGGTGTCTCCAGCAAACTTTGTAAACTTAGGGACCTTATATCCCCTTGGTAAATCAGTGTGCATTACATAATCTACTATGGGAGAGGCATAATTTGGCCTTCTAATTCCTGTATTGAGACCGTTTTGGGCCATAATCCTTTCTATAATGGTTGTTAAATTGTTTTCTGCCAAGATGTTGTCATTTCGAATTCTATGAACGACTTCATCAGCATCTTGATGTCGACCCACCATGACAACTCCTCTAGGTTGTTCTTCTCGAAACATTGGGGCTTCTAACCTTTCGATCCTTGCCCCTGGTTCTATAACTCCCCTTTGTGGTTCTTCTCGAATCACTGGGGCATCTAACCTTTCAATATTCTATAATCTAATGTGCCCTTTCTTCTATGATTCATCTAATTCTATTAGGTAGCTCTATCGTCATGTATTTTTCTCTGTTGCTGATTCGTTTTATACTATTGGGCGAAGATCTCTTGCATAGTCTGCTAACACTCCTATCATATTATGGTTACTATCATCCATTAATTGTCTAAAGGCCATCTGATTTTATGTGGTTAAGATAGGCAATGTACTATAACCTACTAAACCTTGGGTATTTGTCATAAATTGATTGGCCCCAGATCGAGACCCAAATTGTGGTGACGAATTCGATGTCAAGTGTGCAACCCGCCATAAAGATGTTGGCATCCCATAAGAGGATTTACGGGTCTATTGCCATCCGGGTGGTCTAGTTGGTGGTGGGGTGGCGAAATGGGTTTGTGTCACGATGGTGGGGCGAATCCCCGTGATAACGATGGTTCATGTATTTCCTAGGATCGAACTGTTAGTTGACATGCCACTTGCTCCATTCGTGGCCATACTACTGGTAGAAGATGCAACAGACTGTGCGTTCGAAGGGATCGCGTTAAACGTTCCCGTCAAAGCAGACGTATTAGTGCCTATTCCATGTGGGGCATTTTGTTCCCCTTGTTGATTGTTTAGATTAGACATCCTGTTATTACGTTTTCTTCTGGGTAAGGGTTGGTTGCTATTGGTTATTCTACCACTTCTAAGGTTCATATAACAGCGAACTTGACACTCAGAAAAGAACTTGACAGTGATTATTGTAACACCCCCTTCTAATTACCCGCGTTTTATAAATAATAATCAGAGTATTTAATCATAATCAAGAAGGCGTCACAATTTAAAACATAAAAATTTGACCAAACAACGTCATGCTTCACTGAAGAATACTCATCAATTAAATCATACTCAAAATTATGTTTAACAGCGGAAATGAAACATAATTAAATCCCGAATACTTTACTCAATAGTTATTCCAGGATAATAAATCAACAAAATTCCAAAATTATTAAAATATCCGTAAAAGGATTCCAAACAATCGTTTTCCCCCAGTGTTACATCTACCAGAGCACGACACTAACACGCGGACAAAGACTCGAATCTAAGGCTATCTTCACCAACTCCAAGCAGCTAATCACTTCGGATCTGAAATGTTAAAGTAAGGGTGAGATTTCAATTCAATATAATATGTATTATACGTTCTTAGATCCAACAGATTAATTGAATATATCAGTTCATCAACCAACACCAGATCATAAACAATACAGAAACAATTAACACAATGATCATGTATAAATATCAAACAATGGCAATTGTAACACTGGAAACCATCCTAACATGTTACAATTCCATATGCAATCTGAACTCTATGCATGTGGTACCAATCGTGAACCGCGTTCACCCACGCTCCGCTTACTCGTGGAAAGCGGTGTAATCCATGATTCGCCCACACCATTGGGTCAAGAATCTAGCCTCACTACCTCTACCCAGGTCAGTCTCTTGGCTCTGCAAGCTCACTTCCGCACAATGGGAATGAACCAATTAACAAATGTTCATGCATGCAATCATATAAGCATGCAACATTATTCCACTGATCATAATAAATCAACATAATCACACGATGTCATTTCACCAATACATCACATTCAATCACAATAGACATCAGAATATAACATGGTATGCATTAGTTCTCATCCGGTACTCAGACCATTCGCATTAATTACCATCTTCCGTATCTAAATCCATATTTTCAAAATCGGGGACTCGGCTCTTTTTAAAATAATTTTCGATAAAATAATATTTTCCTTCTCCAGGAGGTAGAACTTTAAATTTAAGAAATAACGCCGAAAACGGCACTCGAATCGGAGTTACGGTTTAGAAAATATGCATTTTTGAAAATTTAGAAGTTTTGGAAAAATACACAGTGGTAACCGGTTCCTCACTGGGAGAACCCGGTTCCCACAATTTGAAAATACGTGCTTCCTGGAAAATGTATGGGAACCGGTTCCTCCACAGGGAACCGGTTCCAGTTTTCAAAATAGAGTCCCCTGATTTTTGTATGGGAACCGGTTCCTCCCAGGGAACCGGTTTCCACGACTGTAAACAAAATTTATCATTTTGTGACTTTATGCATCCATAACCATTTCCAATCTTTCCAATACGAATTATAATATCATGAACACCATTCTAACACCATTTTACACCATTTTGACATCAACTAACATAATTTATCCATTCCTAATTATCATCGACACACTAGTGATCAATTTTCCATCCATCGACACAATTAGGGTTTCATACTATAATCTACCATTCCAACTCCTAACATACCCAATCATCCCATTGGTTCCCAAAACCCATAAGACATATTAACCAAATAAAATCACCCTTACCTCATGATGATTCTCCGGTTTCTCTCGTCGACTTTTCCTCTCTTCTCTTCTTTCTCCAACTCTCGTGAAATGATTTCCAAAACCTTCTTTTTCCTTTCTTTTCCTTTTATATTTCCTTTTAATATTCCAATTAAAATAATTAATTAATACTTAGTAATTAGTAGAGTGTTTTACTATCACACCCACCGTTTACTCGCACCCTTCAAACCTTTCCTCATTAAATAATCCAATTAATCCGGATGAATTAAATATTTAAGACTTTAATCAATTAAATAATTAATTCCGCTTATTTAATATTGAATTAAATCGGGGTGTCACAACTCTCCCCCACTAAAAGAGTTTTCGTCCTCGAAAACATACCTTAGACGAAAAGTTCGGGATATGAGTCCTTCATCTGACTCTCCAGCTCCCAAGTCACATTTCCTTCAGCTGGTCCTCCCCAAGCTACTCGTACCAGTGCTATCTCTTTACCTCAGATTGCTTCACTTTTCGATCCTCAATTTTCGCAGGCACTGCTTCAACAGTCAAATTATCTCGTACCTGAACATCATCTACTTGAATTTCATGAGACGGATCCGCAATGTACCTCCTCAACTGAGATACATGGAAAACATCATGCAAATTCGCAAGTTGTAAAGCAATCGATCGCAACTTTCCCAACTCTCTTGGTAAGAAGCGGACCAATAAAGCGGAGTCAACTTCCTTGACTTCAAAGCTCGACCAATACCAGTCATCGGAGTAACTCTCATAAACACATGATCTCCTTCATCAAACTCGAGACCCTTCCTCCTCTTATCGTGATAACTCTTCTGACGACTCTGAGAAGTCCTCATCTTCTCCTGAATCATCTTAATCTTTTCAAGTTTGTTGAGCGATCTACGGTCCAATCACACTTTCTCGATTCGTACCAACACAACGGTGTCCGACATCTCCTACCATACAATGCCTCAAATGGAGCCATACCAATGCTCGAATGAAAACTATTGTTGTAGGTAAACTCTATCAATGGCAAATAGCTATCCCAAGCTCCACCTTTCTCTAACACACAAGCTCTTAACAAATCCTCTAGCGACTGAATCGTCCTCTCCGTCTGACCATCTGTCTGCGGATGATACGCGGAACTCAATCATAACTTAGTACCCAGAGCTTCTTGCAATCCTGTCTAGAACTTAGAAGTAAACCTCGGATCTCTATCTGACACAATGCTAGACGGAATACCATGCAAACTCACAACTTTCTCAACATACAATTCTGCCAACCTCTCCATCGGATAATCCATTCTTATCGGAATAAAGTGAGAGACTTCGTCAATCGATCGACAATCACCGGATAGAATCACGTTCTTACTGTTCTAGGCAACCGACACAAAATCCATAGAAATGCCATCCCATTTCCATTCCGGAACGAATAACGGTTCCATCAGTCCCGACGGCTTCTGATGCTCAATCTTTGATTTCTGACAAACCAAACATGCATACACAAACTCGACAATTTCCTTCTTCATTCCTGGCCACCAAAATAACTTCTTCAAGTCATGGTACATCTTAGTAGCACCAGGATGAATACTCAATCCACTTCGATGTCCTTCCTCCAAGATACTCTTCCTGATCTCAGCAACATCCGGAACACACACTCTATCACCAAATCTCATAACACCATTCTCGTCAATTCGGAACTCACCTCCTTGACCTTGGTTAATCAATGTCAGCTTGTCCACTAAACCAACATCAGACTTCTGCCCATTTCGAATCTCTTCCAAAATACCACTAGTCAGTTTCAACATGCCCAACTTTACACTATTCGGAGTAGTCTCACATACCAAACTCAAATCTCTGAACTGCTCCACTAAATCCAATTCCCGAACCATTAACATCGACATATGCAAGGATTTCCTACTCAACGCATCTGCCACGACGTTTGCCTTACCAGGATGGTAGTTCAAACCGAAATCGTAATCCTTGAGAAATTCCAACCATCTCCTCTGTCTCATATTCAACTCCTTCTGATCAAAGAGATACTTGAGCTCTTATGATCGAAAACCTCAAACCGTGAACCATACGGATAATGCCTCCATAGTTTCAACACAAACACAATCGCCGCCAACTCTAAATCATGAGTCGGGTAATTCCTTTCATGAGTCTTTAAGCGTCTCAAGCATAAGTCACAACCGCTTATCTTGCATCAAAACACCTCCTAAACCCATCAAAGACGCATCACAATACACCACAAAAGATTCTTCCGATTTGGCAAAATCAATATCGGAGCACTAGTCAACCTCCTCTTCAATTCTTGGAATCCCTTCTCACAATCTGCATCCCAAAAAATACTTGACCTTTTCTCGTCAATTTAGTCAATGGTAACGCTAACTTAGAAAACCCTCAATGAACTTCCGTAGTAACTGCGGACCGAACTACGAATCTCGAAGCATTCTTGGCACTTCCAACGAGATACCGCTTCTACTTTTGTAGGATCAACAGAATACCATTCTTGGATATCACATGACCGTAAAACTCACTTCGCTAACCAAAACTCACACTTTGACAATTTTGCATAAAGTTTCTTTTCCTTCAACACTTCCAATACAATTCTGAGATGCTTTGCATGCTCCTCATCATCCTTTGAGTAGATCAGAATGTCGTCAATAAACACCACCACAAACTTGTCAAGATACGGATGAAATATCCTTCATATACTCCATAAACACACGGTGCATTAGTAACTCCAAATGGCATAATGAATATTCATAATGCCCATACCTCGTTCTAAAAAGTCTTACGAATATCTTCCGCCTTAACACGAATCGATGATATCCGCACCTCGGATCAATCTTGCTAAACACACAAGCTCCAACCAATCGATCCATCAAGTCATCAATCCTCGGCGGTGGATACCGATTCTTGATCGTCACTTTATTCAACTGTCTGTAGTCAACACACAGTCTCATCGTACCTTCCTTCTTCTTAACCACCAACACTGGCGCACCCCACGGCGAAACGCTAGGCCGAATAAATTTCTTTTCCAATAACTCTTCCAACTGTTTCTTCAGTTCAGACAATTCAGATGCCGACATGCGATAAGGCGCCATCGACACCGGACTAGTTCCAGGAATCAAATCTATAGTAAACTCCACTTCTCGTTCAGGTGGTAACTCGCTAACATCCTCTGGAAACACCTCTAGAAATTCATTCACAACAGGCAATTCACCACTCTTAGCCTTCCCTTTCACTTCCGTTGAAGAATATAACATGAATACTACAGCACCATCTCTGACAGCTGAGTTCATCTGCTTAACTGACATGATCTCATCTTCAACCTTAGCTACTTCCGGAAATATAACCGTCTTCTCAAAACAATTGATATGAACCTGGTTGAAGACCAACCAGTTCATTCCAAGGATAATATCAAGTTGTTCTAACGGTAGGCACACTAAATCCATACCGAACCCTCTATCGAAAATAACGATAGGACAATTTCTACACATACAGTAGTCCGAACCCGACGCAGGAGTGTCAATAACCATACTTCCATCCAAATTAGAAATTTCTAGATTCAATCTCTTAGCACAGTCCAAAGAAATAAAAGAGTGTGTCGCTCCAGTGTCAATAATTGCAATCAAAGGTATGCCATTAATAAAACATGTACCTTTAATCAACCGGTCATCAGGCTTAACATCTGATCCTGACAAAGCGAACACCTTTCCACCAGCTTGCTCTTTCTTTGGCTTAGTACACTGCGGACGAGTGTGTCCTTCTTCACCACAGTTGTAACAAGTTATCCTTCGGGATCTACACTCAGCAGCTAAATGACCGACTCTCCCACAATTGTTGCACTTTCTCGCATCAGCCTTGCATTCAAGAGCTCGGTGACCCAACTCACCACATCTGTAGCACTTTACGGAAGAACCAGAAGAACCAGAGTCTCCCCCACTAGGCTTCTTCCAACCTCCAGATCTATGATTATTCCTATCATAAGGCTTACCGCGATCCATCTGTCTCTTACCCTTACGGTCAGCATAATTCTGAGCATTCGCCTTAGTACTAGTAAGATCTTCCTCCAGAATCCTACTACAATCAACCAAGTCAGAGAATCTCCTAATACGCTGATACCTGATACCTTGCTTGATCTCATCGCGCAGTCCATTCTCAAACTTGATACATTTGGAAAACTCTCCATCTGCATCGTTAGGATAATTAGCATAATACTTTGCTAACTCGTAAAACTTGGTCGCTACTCACGGACTTGTTGCCTTGCTTGAGCTCGAAATTCTATCTCTTTCTTACCCGAATGTCTTGGAAAATACCTTCTCGGAAAGCTCTTCGAACCGCCCCAAGTCAATGCAACCCGCCTTCTTCCAATTCGATCCTGTAGCAACCCACCGTCGACTTCCTGCCAACATGAGTACCATACCTCACCTTCACCCCTCAAGACAATCAATAACTCAAGATCCTCTCGATCTCCTTCACCACTTCGAGCACCCTCGGGATCATGTGCACCTTTGAACAACGGAGGATTATTCCTCTGAAAATCCCCCAATTGTCTATCAGCACCAATAGCAGCTCCCTGCTGATTCCCTCCGAGCACTCCAGCTAACATTCCCAAAGCCTCGGCAATAGCATCATCATTCCTTCTGTTACCTCTTCCAGCCATTGTTCTGTAACATTACAAAACAATCTACATCAGCACACAAGTATCGACTGTGTTACTTACACTAGTCGCATACTAAAGGGATAATGACACTAAGACAAGACCGACTATGCTCTGATACCACTATTGTAACACCCCCTTCTAATAACCCGCGTTTTATAAATAATAATCAGAGTATTTAATCATAATCAAGAAGGCGTCACAATTTAAAACATAAAAATTTGACCAAAGCAATCATGCTTCACTGAAGAATACTCATCAATTAAATCATACTCAAAATTATGTTTAACAGCGGAAATGAAACATAATTAAATCCCGAATACTTTACTCAACAGTTATTCCAGGATAATAAATCAACAAAATTCCAAAATTATTAAAATATCCGTAAAAGGATTCCAAACAATCGTTTTCCCCCAGTGTTACATCTACCAGAGCACGACACTGACACGCGGACAAAGACTCGAATCTAAGGCTATCCTCACCAACTCCAAGCAGCTAATCACTTCGGATCTGAAATGTTAAAGTAAGGGTGAGATTTCAATTCAATATAATATGTATTATACGTTCTTAGATCCAACAGATTAATTGAATATATCAGTTCATCAACCAACACGGATCATAAACAATACAGAAACAATTCACACAATGATCATGTATAAATATCAAACAATGGCAATTGTAACACTGGAAACCATCCTAACATGTTACAATTCCATATGCAATGCAGACTCTATGCATGTGGTACCAATCGTGAACCGCGTTCACCCACTGCTCCGTTTACTCGTGGAAAGACAAGTAATCCATGATTCGCCCACACCATTGGGTCAAGAATCTAGCCTCACTACCTCTACCCTGTCGTCTCTTGGCTCGCAAGCTCACTTCCGCACAATGGGAATGAACCAATTAACAAATGTTCATGCATGCAATCATATAAGCATGCAACATTATTCCACCGATCATAATAAATCAACATAATCACACGATGTCATTTCACCAATACATCACATTCAATCACAATGGACATCGAATATAACATGGTATGCATTAGTTCTTATCCCACTCGCACCATTCGCATTAATTACCATCTTCCGTATCTAAATCCACATTTTCAAAATCGGGACTCGGCTCTTTTAAAATAATTTTCGATAAAATAATATTTTCCTTCTCCGGAGGTAGAACTTTAAATTTAAGAAATAAAAAACGGCACTTAATCGGAGTTACGGTTTAGAAAATATGCATTTTGAAAATTTAGAAGTTTTGAAAAATACAGTGGTAACCGGTTCCTCAGGAGAACCCGGTTCCCACAATTTGAAAATCTGCGCTCCGGAAAATGTATGGGGAACCCGGTTCCCCACGAGAACCGGTTCCTGTGTTTTCAAAATAGAGTCCCCGATTTTTGTATGGGGAACCCGTTCCTCCCACAGGAACCGGCCCTGTACAAAAAACTTGAATTTTTTGGAACCGGTTCCTCCCCACAGGAACCGGTTTCCACGACCGTAAACAAAGTTTATCATTTTGACACTTTATGCATCCATAACCATTTCCAATCTTTCCAATACGAATTATAATATCATGAACACCATTCTAACACCATTTTACACCATTTTGACATCAACTAACATAATTTATCCATTCCTAATTATCATCTGACACACTAGTGATCAATTTTCCATCCACTGACACAATTAGGGTTTCATACTATAATCTACCATTCCAACTCCTAACATACCCAATCATCCCATTGGTTCCCAAAACCCATAAGACATATTAACCAAATAAAATCACCCCTTACCTCGCGATGATTCTCCGGTTTCTCTCGGCGGCTTTTCCTCTCTTCTTTCTCCAACTCTACGTGAAATGATTTCCAAAAACCTTCTCTTTTTCCTTTCTTTTCCTTTTATATTTCCTTTTAATATTCCAATTAAAATAATTAATTAATACTTAGTAATTAGTAGAGTGTTTTACTATCACACCCACCGTTTACTCTGCACCCTTCCAAACCTTTCCTCATTAAATAATCCAATTAATCCAGATGAATTAAATATTTAAGACTTTAATCAATTAAATAATTAATTCCCGCTTATTTAATATTGAATTAAATCGGGGTGTCACAATTATATCCTAACAATCTTCACTTTCAATTTTCTTAATGACCAATGTTTCCCACCGGGTGTGCCAATTTGTTTACAGTGATTTCTGGTAAACAACCGCTAGTCTTCCAAACTATCGAATAAAATTAATTATTGTTATTCAATTTCTCTGGTAACTTGCAGGATCGACTAGATTGATCCTATGGGGTATGGTCGTTTGGATAAATCTAATTGTAAAGACTGGTATTCATATTTAGGACTTCTCATTAAAGTGTTTTAGAGGCATTCAATTCACTTCGATTACCACACTAAATGAATCTAATGACATGATTAAACAAATAAATGTAAAAGTGGTGAATGATTAAAGATTCGAATATAAGAAGAAACGTTTAAGTGCAAGAAATAAGTAAATGACTTTGAATGTAAAAGCTTTAATGTAAAGGCACGAATGTAAAAGTTTTAATGTAAAGACATGAATGTAAAAGTTTCTGAATGTATAAAGGATTCGAATATAAGAACAACAATAAGTAAATGACTTTGAATGTAAAAATATTTGAAATGACAGTGAAATAAAAATGGAAGATAAACTGGAAAATATAAAGAGTTTTTTACTGAATTATAAATGTTTGGTGTTATCATACGTACATCTTTCGAGCATTCGTTTCCCTATCCATGCGGTATTTTGAATGTTTACTGAATTTGTACAATAGATATGACACACGAAATCCTAACACTAAGACTTCTATTTATACTATTTCGACCATAACGGTCTTGCTATAAGATTCTACCACGTTCGAAGCATGCAGAGTATTGCTTCTCTCTAGCCTCCACGCGTCTTCGAATGCTCCAACGCTTATGTATTTGAATTTCCAATATCCCGCTCACATTTGAATTTCAAACGCCTTGGTATCCTTCGCTTCGAATTCGTTTCACAACCTTCACAGATATAGTCTCGTCGCCATTTCGAAGCTTCTTCAAATGTATCTTCACAACTATCATTCGAAGCTCTGAGCTTTGACACTTCCATTCGAAGAACAGTCTCTTCCATTATAAACCATAAAACTTACTTGATTCCAACAAACGCCAATTATTTCATTTCGAACCATATCATCAAAATCTTCAGCCAACAGTAACCCAGCCGAAGAAGCGTTTGAACCAAATAAGAACACTCTATTCTTTCTAACCCTTCACCCAAATGTTTTTCAATGGGATATGAAGATTATAGAAGACAAAGAAGAAGTTGAAGGAGCCCCAGGGGTACGACCAACAGGCTGTATTGATGAAGACCTCAGTTATGATTGACTCTTCTTTCTTCGAAAGAATTTTAGCCTACTTGGCTGAGAATAGGATGAAGACGGCTTTAGAAGCCGAAGTAAAAAACATGGCCATCGAAGCCATAGAAAAAAAAAACAACAAAAAAATAAACACAGACTACAAGTCCTAGGGAGAACATTGAACCTTTACCCCCTCATGGACAAGTTTTGGAAGCGCAAGACCAGAGGCTGGATGCTATCTATGATGAAGAACCTTTAGGATTCAAGAAAGATCCAGAAATAACAAGCGCGAAGATTCTAGTGTAGGATCCCCTCGAAGAATTAGATATAGGAGATAGTAGCGCAAAGAGAGTTACATACATAAGTACTAAACTCTGCCCAGGATTGAGGAGCAAGGTGATCGAAGTACTGAAACAAAACAAGGATTGCTTCGCCTGGGATTATGACGAAATTCCTGGCCTGAAGAGAGATCTGGTCGAACACAGGCTTCCATTCAAGGGTGGCAAGAAGCCCATCAAGAAGATGCCTCGAAGGTTCACGCCAGCAATCATCTCAAAAATCAAGGCAGAAATTGAAAGACTCCTTCGCTGCACCTATGAATGGGTAGTTATACCCTTTGGGCTAAAAAATGCTGGGACAACCTATCAAAGAGAAATAAACTCTATTTTCCATGACTTCATTAAATCTTTCATGCAAATTTACATCGATGATATAGTGATAAAATCTGTATCAAATGAGATTCATTTGCATCATCTTCGCCAATCATTCGAAAGAATGAGAAAACATGGCTTGAAGATGAACCCTCTTAAGTGTGCCTTCTTTGTGTAGGCTGGAGATTTTCTGGGCTTTGTGGTCCACAATAAGGGGATCGAAATAAACCCAAATAAGACGATTTCTATCATGGAGACAAAATCACCTACAACAAAGAAAGATTTGCAGTCCCTCTTAGGAAAAATAAACTTTCTACGAAGATTCATATCCAACCTGAGTGGGCGAACTCAAACTTTCTCTCCTCTCCTTCATCTCAAACAAGGAAACTTCGAATGAAAGGAAGAGCATCAAGAAGCATTAGAAAAGATTAAAAAGTACTTGATGCATCCTCCTATATTATCACCACCCTCTAGGGATAAACCTATGAGATTATATATATCCACCTCAGATGTAACTATAGGTAGTATGCTAGCCCAAGAAGACGATAATGGCGTCGAAAGAGCCATTTATTATCTTATTAGGGTTTTAAATAATGTAGATACAAGATATAGAACTATAGAGAAGCTATATCTTTTCTTGTACTTCTCTTGTACCAAACATAAATTTTACATAAAACCAGTAGATGTTTATGTTTTGTCTCACTTTGATGTGATGAAACATATGCTTTCAAAGCCAATAATGCATAGTAGAACTGGAAAATAGGCCTTGGCACTCACTGAATATTCTTTAGCCTGTAAGCCTTTGAAGGCTATGAAAGGTCAAGTGGTTTCAGATTTCATATTAGACCACTCTGTGGTTGAAGATTCAACATCAAATTATGTTGAAGATACAATATTAGAAGTTATTCTTCGATGGATCAACACACAAAGAAGGAAGTGGAGTTGGGATTCTTATAATTTCTCTTAAAGGAATTCTAAAAAAATTCAAGTATAGATTAGAAGGCCCTCCTTGCTCGAATAATGAACCTGAATATGAAGCACTCATTGCTGGACTTGAAGCTTTGTTGGAATTGAGGGAAGACAGGGTCGAAATCAAAGGAGATTCCGAGTTAGTGATCAAGCAAATAACAAAAGAATACAAGTGCATTAAAGAAAATTTGATCATGTATTTCGTGATTGCCAATAGACTGCTCAAGAAATTTCAATATGTAGATATCAAACACATTCCCAAGATAAAGAATTAAGAGGCAAATGACATGGCTCAAATAGCCTCAGGATATAAGGTATCTAAAGAAAAGATTCAATATTTCATCGAAGTAAAAGGGAGAGTAATGGCTACTAAGTTATCCCCATCAGACATAGATAATTAAAAATTGGGATGTGCCAATAAAGAAGAGTTTGAAGTATTGGCCATAAATGCTTTAGCAGATACAGACTGGCGAAGGCCAATAATAAATTATTTGAAAGACCCTTCGATAGACACAGAAAGAAAAAATAAATATAGAGCGTTATCTTACATCTTAATAGGAAACGAACTATTCAAGAAAACTCCAGAAGGACTCTTACTTAAATGTTTAGGGGAAAATAAAGCATATTTAGCTTTATCCAGCGTACACAGTGGGGCATGTGGGGCACACCAAGCAGGGCATAAGATGAATGGTTATTGTTTCGATATGGAATGTATTGGCCCACTATGCTCAAAGATTGCATAGATTTCTCTAAGGGTTATGAAGAATGTTAGGTTCATGCAGGCATCCAACATGCCCCTACAAGCGAACTACATTCGATCATCAAGCCTTGGCCCTTTAGGGGTTGGGCATTAGATTTAATTGGAGAGATTCGACCAACTTCGTCAAAAGGACAAAAGTATATCTTAGTAGGTATATATTAGTTTACAAAATGGGTCGAAGCAATACCTTTGGTAAATGTTGATCAGGAAACTATCATTAAATTTATCCAAAAGAAAATAATTTACAGATTCAAAATACCAGAGAGTATTACAATAGATCAAGGTTCAGTTTTTACAGGACGAAAGATGCAAGAATTCACAAAAGAAATGGATTTCGAGTTGCTAACATCTACACCATATTATACCTAAGCAAAGGGTCAAGTTGAGGCAGCCAACAAAGTAATAATAAGTTTGATAAAGAAACATGTAGGACGAAAGCCACAAAATTGGCCAAAGACTTTGGATCAAGCTTTATGGGCAAGTCGAACATCCCCCAAAGAAGCAACAAATACTACCCCATTTCAACTTACATTTGGACATGATGCAGTCCTGCCAGTTGAAAGACATTTGTAATCAATAAGAATTCAAAGGCAGTGCAAAATTCCTTCTGAGCATTATTGGGAAATGACGATGAACGAATTGTTAGACGTAGATGAAACGAGGCTACACGCTTTAGAAGTTCTGAGAAGACAAAAGGAGAGAGTAGCCGGAGCTTACAACAAAAGAGTCAAAGGTAAGTTATTTTCAATTAATGACTTAGTTTGGAAAGTTATACTACCAATGCATAAAAAAAAGTCATTAGGGAAATGGTCACCACATTGGGAGGGACCCTTTTGTATTCTACAAACATTTTCAAATAATGCATATGAAAAAGAGGAACTAGCTGAAGATCGAAGAATCTTGAAAGTAAATGGGAAATACTTGAAAAGGTATAAGCAATGCTTGCAAGAAATTCGAATCATATTAGAATAATAGAATTAAAATAAATATTAATCTAAGGTGGTACGAAAATAACAAAATTCCAAAATGACTTTGTTCAAAGTATTACAATATTCAAAACTAGAAATAGAAAACATCAACAGGGAAATACAGTTTAGAAATCAAAAAGGAGAATTCTGCTTCAGTCAGGTGAACTTTGTCTTGCACAAATTCATCTTACATTGAGTGGAAGTCTTAATCCCTTCGAGAGCTTTAATTTCCTCATTAATTTGCTCAGCAAGCTCCATATGTTTAAGACTCTTCGAAACAAGAGTTTCGAGTTTCCTTTTGTCAATGGCTTTAAGGGCAGCTTGATGGCTTTGAGCGTCTTCAATTTTCTTTTTAAGCTCTTCGATATGAGACTCCCAAAGCAAGATTGATCGTGCAATTATGTCATGTTTGTCCTTTGTTTGTACTTGAGAATGCTCGAGTGCTTCAGCCTCTTCAGAGAACTTGGATGTCTGATCATAAGCACTAGCTAAATCTTCTTGTTTGGATCGAATCTTGGCATCAACATCATTTTCTCTATGGTACCCACTACTAATCTCATTGAGCAGAATTTGCAGATCATAGAGCGTTTCACTCACTTCAGGAGGGCAAGAACCAAGGTCTATTTGGATGAGTAACTTCTTTATAGCATATTAAGATGAAGCATCCTCTTTCAAGATTTTGAAAACATCAACTTCAAAGATGGTATTGTTCACTTGTTGAAGAAGTTGATCATCATAGCTTTGAGACTTGGCATCATTCGTTTGGTCTGAAACTTTGGATTGGCTCTTTCCAAAAGGAGAACCCCTTTGTGCTAGCATCATCTTCACATATTTCAGGGGATTGGCTCTTTTTCAGTTCTTCCTTCAGTTCCTCAGTCAAGAACGAAGAATCACGGATTTTAACTTGAAAAGTCCCCGCAGGTTTTGGGTTTGCAGTCTCTTCTGCTCTATCTTCATGCACTACCTCCTCCTCATTCCCATCTGCGAAGTAGTGTCTAACCGTTTCAACTTCGCTCTCTTCTTCTGATGTTTGTGCGTGAGAGGAAGACATTGTTGAGAAATTTGTGAGTTCTTGCTGAGAGGGAAAAAATGGTTTTTGAAGATTGTTTGAAGGTTGAAGGAGATGAAAGTGTTGGTTTATGAAAATGGTCATGATAAGAAATAACTGCTAAACTTGCACGTTTGGAAATCATGGAGAAAAGACGTTTTTACAGAAAAGTGTTTGATGGATGTGATATCATACACAGTAAAGTCATCATGAGTTAGGTTTATCAAAATCACATGTATGATTCGAAAATGGGTATTTCTCTATATATCGAAATACACATTTTCAAGGGGCAATATGCTAGATGGTGATTTCGATAAGAAATTTGACTCAGAACAATGGGCTTCATGTTGTTTGGGTTTTTATTCGAATAAGGAAAATAGGGTCCATATGTTATATTTCGTTTGAAAAGAAAGAGCTTCGAATTCTTTGTTCCGTTCAAAGCTTGAAAATTCAAAATGAAGGATTGAGCAGGTACATTGAAGAGATTTCAAATTCAAATTTGATTAAATCCGTTGAATATTCGAAATTCAAATATAAGGTGTCATTCTGTTGAAGTACGCGTGGAAGCCACCAATTGTAGAAGACATGCAATCTTCAAACATGGTACCTTTTTAGAGTAGGACCGTTAGGGTCGAAATAGTATAAATAGGAGTCTTAGTGTTAGGATTGTGTGTGTTCAATATTGTACAAAAACTTATATACTCAAATTACCAAGTGTTAAGGGAAACGAGTTGCAGAAACATGTATGTATTGAAACACCATTATCATTTTCACAGTTTAAATTAGAAGTCCTATATCTCTAAAGTTATTTCATTTTCAGTCATTTATTTTTAAAGTTATTCCGTTATATTTCAGTCAAGTTTATACTTTTTCAGAAATCTTTATCTTTTTACGAAGTCTTTTACATTTTGTTTACAAATCATTTACTTTTCAATTTAAAGTCTTTTCACCCGAAGTTACTCACAAATCCATACTTTATTTTGTCAATGTCTTGTAAAGTTCAAGCTCTTAAGATTCATGTCTTATATAGAAAGTGGAATATGAACATTAAGTCTAATTCAAACATCTAACACTAAGACACATGTCCTAGGATCAATCTAGTCGATCCTGTAAGTTACCAAAATCATTAATTTGGAAGACTAGTGGTTGTTTACTAGAAATCACTGTAAACAGGCACTATCGACTAGGCCATCTCAACTTCAGAGACATCAGAGATTTGAAGAGAGAGAATATGGTTTTAGGATTTCCAAAATCGACAATCCAAATGAAGTGTGTGAGTGTAACACGGTGAACTGACTTTGTAGAATTTTGTATCGCAAATATGCGGATAGCAAGAGTCGCCACCGACTTTTCTTTTATCCAATTAAGGGAAGGTAAAAAGTACAGAAAAAGACCTTCGTTAGATTCTGAGTAAGGGAGAAAGTTATGAAAAGGGAAGGTATTAGAACCCCTTTCCATCCGTAGTTATCTACGGGCTCTTAGTTGCTCTTAGATCACTTTAAAAATGTGCTTTCTGTGTGTTTGACAAAAATGTTTTGAAAAGAAGGCATTTGGCTTTGACTTTGTAATGATTCATATAGGAATGTATACAAAGTGTTCGGAAATGTTTCGTTTTGAAAAGAGTTTGAACTTTGACAAAAGTGTGTGGTGTGAAAAGTATTTTGACAGAGCAAGCAACTAAAAGTCTTATTACCTACTCGTAATGGTCGTTGTTGTTGTTTTGTTCCTTTAGAATAGTGTTATCCATACCATTAGTTGGTAGGTAACTCTATTCTTTGGATGTAAGCGGGACATTCGAAGGGACATCGGATGGTCATAGAAAGCAACTAGTAGGAAGTATCCTAGCACATTCGAAGGGACTATCATCATTTTTCGTAGGCGACAATCGAGGGTCAAGATCATGTATTCGTAGGCGACATCGTGGGTCTATGATCTTTGTATCGAAGGGACTATGATGATTTATTTTGAAGGCAACGGTGCTAGAATACCTCTACGTTCGAGGGACTTGACCAATTGAATTCGTAAAGGCAACGAGAGAGAATTACCCTAAGGGGTGCATGTGTGAAAAGAGTGTGTCAATTCGGATATTTTATCTTGAAGATTATGAGTGAGCTATGTCCAATTTTATCTTGCCATACACGCCTAATTACTAGCAGTTTATAGGGTGCGGAAATTAAAATGCGGAAGTATAAAGTGCGGAAAGATAAATCCTACGCTATTACATGGCTTTGGGGCAGATACATAATTTAAAAATGCGGAAAATAAAAGCCCTAGTTAAGCTATTACATCCCATAAGTAGTTACATTATTGGAAAAAAGAAAACGGTAAAAAGAAATCGTCCAAAACGGGATAGCCTGTGAAAAGATGAGAAATCGGAAAATACGAGGAAATCGAATAAGAGGAAAATGTTATTAAAAATGATAATTTTTAAATGAGAAAAATATTTCATGCTGGAAATAACATTAATATGCTAAAAAAAAATTTTGGGATTTTTTGGAGGTAATTTAGTAATTAAAAAACAATTAAATGTGATTTAAATGATAAATTAGCAAATAAATTAAATATGCATGCAAAAATAATATTTTTAATTTTATAATTAAATAAACATTTTCTGGAAATAATGTAAAAAGAAAAAATATTTTTTGATGTTTTTAAATGCATGATAAAAATTGTTGAAATTAATTAAAAATGCATGAAAATATTAAATAAAATAGAAAATAGAAAAATATGAAAAATGTGTTAGTTTGTAAAAAGAGTAAAAATAAGTGGTCCTGGTAGGAATCGAACCGGTGTCCTTGCTTTCACAAACCCAAGCCATGACCAACTGAGCCAGCATGTATTACTGTTTGAAAATCGGAACGAATCGCTTGTGTACGTGTGTCACTCCCTGACTGCATCGTCCCCGCGCCAAACTTCATCTTCTTCAATTCAAATTCTGGGAATTTTACGTCGGCTTTGGTTCGACGCTAAAACCCCTGCTAAATCAAAAATCACATACAGGTAATATAAATGAAATCTAAAGCCATGGTTCGATTCGTCTTGGTCCACTAATCATCTTGATGGCATCGGTTTGGTCCAATTTATCCTAATTAGAGAAGCCCTAAATCAAGACCTGAAACCCTAAACATGGCATATCATGTTTCCGGCCACGAAAACTCAATTGGATGACCCAGAAAGCTTGTAAACCTTGTTCTAAGCACGAAACAAACATCAAAACACGTTAATAATGCATGATAAACATAATTCAAATTTCAAAAAAAGTATGAACAAACCAAATTGTGATTTCTCAATTCTTGATGTTTTTGAGAGTTGTGAAGGTCTGGATCGATTCTAAAGACCTCAAGGAATGCAATGGAAGGCTTGGAATTGGTTGAATCGAAGCAAAACTAGGGTTGCCAGTTGCTTCAAGTACACGGTTTCTTTGAGTTTGAATAGGGTTTCTCCAGCCAATTTTTCTACCCTAATTCGTGTGGCATGTATTGTATATATATATATATATATATATATAGTAGATGGAATTAGAGCTGATTTGAGGAAGAATTAATCATCAATCAATGCAAAATATATTTGATTTTGTACCAAATCAAATTTTCTCTTTTTTGATCAATTTCAATCAAATTCTTGCCATATCAAATCAAATTTCGAAATTTGCTGGCTTTATTGGGTTGCTTGGATCTCAAGGAAGAGAGAAAAATCAAATTTGCATTTAACTTTGATTTTATACTTTATTTTTGAATTTAATTTGTATTTAAATGAATAAAATACAAATTAAATAGAAAAATAAAATAAAAATTCGTGGCATTGGGCTTGGATATTCCTAATTGTATAAGGAACAAGTTTGGATGAAGAAAAAGTAAGCCCATTTGCAAAAATTTTGATTTTTAGAAGTATCTCTCTTTGTGCACTTCTTCAAAATTGCCCAACTTGTGAATGCTGTATCTTGCTCAATTTTCCACATTTTTGAGTGTTCTTAGACTTTTTGGAAATCTATAAGAGTCCTCTAACCAACCTCTTTGGTTTCATCTCAATTGGAGTCTCCATTCTCAATATATCTTCAAAACAAAATGTTGACTTTTTGTTGACTTTGAAAAGGACCTGTAATGTTTTGATCCATACCTTCCAAATGAAGCATTTTTTGAACATTCTTGTGAGACATGAAGTTGTAGAGAATTGAATTCCCTTCAAAAGAAGTAGTGGTGGAAAAATTTCTGAGAAAGTATGAAGAAGTTATGATCAGTCAAAGTTTGGTTGACTTTTCACTGAGAAACCCTAATTTAGAAAGTTTGACTTTTGAGCAAATCTTGAGTTTTCTTGATGAATCATGATCAAACCTTGATCAAATGATGAATGTAACTTCGAAATGAGGATGTTGATCAAAAATTATGAAGTTTGACTGTATGTTGACCACAGTTGACTTTTTGTCCAATACAACTGATTTTCAACCATCTGAGCAATTGTCTGAGGAAACTTGACTTGTGAGGCTTGAAACTTGACATGGAGAATATTTGAAGCATATGAGGAGGCATGAAGACCATTGGAGATGTTGGAAGTCCATCTTGATCTGAGAAATACCAAACCCTAGCGTGGGTTGATTGTCTAGGAGAGGGTTTGTCTGATCAACCCTTGAAGAATCCTTGAGCATGGATGTATGGAATATCTTGAGAAGATGGAGGGAAAATTTTGGGGTATGACAGTGAGGAATGTGTGCAAGCGAAGCAACACAAGAATAGCTTCAGCAAGGATGCAGGAAGCAAGTCGAAGGTTTTTCTCGAGGTCATATACTCTGATGTATGTGGGCCAATCCAGGAGGATTCGTTTGGAGGTAACAAATACTTTCTCACATTCATACATGATTTCAGTCGAAAATTATGGACTTACCTGATCAAGAAGAAAAATGATGTGATCGAGGTATTTACCAAGTTTAAATCTATGGTTGAAAGGTAAAGTGGAAGAAATCTCGAAATATTGAGAACTGATGATGGTGGAGAGTATGTGTCGAAAGATTTCGACAAATTATGTGTAAAAGAAGGGATTGTGCATGAGGTGGTGCTACCCTACATTTCACAGCAGAACAGGACTGCAGAAAGAAAGAATCGAACTATCATGAATATGGTTTGAAGTATGCTGAAAGGCAAGAATTTACCTAAAGATATTTGGGGTGAAGCTATGTTTACTGCAACTTATATTTTGAACAAATGTCCAACGAAGAAGCTAGAAGGAATTACTCTAGAAGAATGTTGGTCTGGTGTAAGACCTAATTTTAGTCATCTGAAGGTATTTGGATCTATTGAGAAGATAACTCCATGACAAGTCGAGTCAAATGATTCTAGTAGGATATCATTTGACAAGACTTTACAAGTTGTTCGAACCAATAAACAAGCAAGTTGTGATCAGCAAGGACGTGATCATAGATGATCTTAAAGAGTGGGACTGGAGTCGAAATGTCAAAAAATATTTAGTAAGAATTTTACTTGAAGATCTAGAAACTCAAGTCGAAAGAGAAGTTTGACAAGAGAACCAACAGTTATAGATCAACCAAGCACAAGCCGACCTCAGAGAGCAAGATACATGCCTGTAAGGTTGCAAGATTGTATGGTTACATCAGATTATATGGTTAATAACGAAGAGATCTGGTACATTATGCTTTCTATGTAGATGTCGAACCTGTCAATGCAGATGAAGCATTGAAATATTCGAAGTGGCTGAAAGCAATGAACGAAGAAGTGAAGTTCATCGAAGACAACAACAGTTGGTCACTTGTCGAATTGTCTCAAGGCAAGAAGGAAATTGATGTCAAGTGGGTAAACAAAGTAGAGATGAATCCCAAAGGAGAACTAACTCGACACAAAGCAAGGCTAGTGGCGAAAGGATTTCTCCAGAAGGAAGGAATTGACTTCGATGAATTTTTTGCACCTGTGGCTAGGATCGAAACAATCAGGTTGGTTTTCGGCTTAGCAGACATAAAGTGTTGGCACATATGTTAGATGGACGTGAAGTGTGCATTCCTGAATGGTCCCTTAGACGAAGAAGTTTATGTTAAACAATCAGTTGGGTTTGTGAAACTTAACAAAGAGAGAAAGGTCTACTGGCTTCATAAAGCCATGTATAGATTGAAGAAGGCTCCAAGAACTTGTAATAAGAAGATTGATAGCTTTCTAAGGGAGAAGAAATTTGTGAAGGGTACAAGTGAACATGAAGTATATGTAAGAAGAAGCAATAGTGAATTGCTTATACTATGTGTCTATTTCGATGACTTATTGATAACAAGTAGCTTTAAGAAAGAGATCGAAGACTTCAAAGGTGATCTTAGCAAGGAATTCGAAATGTCTGATTTGGGTGATATTTCATATTTCATTGGCATCGAATTCTACAAGACTAGTAGAGGCTTGATGATGCATCAAATAAGATATGCAGGTGAAAATCTCAAGAGATTTGAGATGGAAGAATGCAATTCGACTTCGACACCTGCAGAACCAAGACTGCAACTATCGAAAGACTTAGAAGAAGATGATGGCGACCTAACCCAATATAGAAGACTTATTGGATCCTTAAGATACCTTTGTCATATTAGGCCTAATATAGCATACAGTGTTGGTATGGTAAGTAGATTCATGCAGAAGCCAAAGGTATCTCGCCTAGAAGCAGCTAAGATAATATTGAGGTATTTGAAAGAACTCTTGATTATGGAATTTTGTTTCCTGCAGCTGATAAAGGAAAAGAGTGCAAGTTAGTGGGGTACTGTTTACAGTGATTTCTGGTAAACAACCGCTAGTCTTCCAAACTATCAAATAATTTTAATGACTGTTATTTAATCTCTCTGGTAACTTGCAGGATCGACTAGATTGATCCTATGGGGTATTGGTCGTTTAGGTAAATCTATTAGTAAAACTGGTATTCATAGTTAGGATTTTATTTAAAGTGTTTTAGAAACATCCAACTTACTTCGATTGCCATACTAAAGAAATCTAATGACGTAATTGAACAAATCAATGTAAAACTGGATTAAATGGTTAAAGATTCGAATGTAAAAGAAACATTGAAATGCAGAAAAAAATAAATGACTTTAATGTAAAGACTTTAATGTAAAAGCATGAATATAAATGTTTCAGTGTAAAGACATGAATGTAAAAGGTAAATGTAAAAGCATGAAATGTATAACAAATTCGAAATAGAAAAACAACGTTTTAAATGCAATAAATAAGTAAATGACTTTTAATGTAAAAGTATTTGAATGACATTGACATGAAAATGGAAGATAAACTGGAAAAGATAAAGAGTTTTTACTGAATTGTAAATGTTTGGTGTTATCATACGTACATTGTTCGAGCATTCGCTTCCTATCCATGTGGTATTTTGAATGTTTATGAATTTTGTACAATAGATATGACACACGAAATCCTAACACTAAGACTTCTATTTATACTATTTCGACTGTAACGTCTTGCTTATAAGATTCCGCCACGCTCGTAACATGCAGCATTGCTTCTCTAGCCTCCACGCCCCTCGAATCGCTCCAAAAGATATATATTTGATTTCCAATATCCCGCCGCTTGAATTTCAAATGCTTTGGTAGCCTTCGTCAACACGTTTCACAACCTTCACAGACACAATCTTGTTACCACTTCAAGCTTCTTTTAACGTATCTTCACAACCACCAAGCTCGAGCTTTGATATTTCTATTCAAGAACCATTTCTACCATTCCGAATCGTAATATTTGTTTTATTCCAACGAAACATCCATATTGCTTCATTTCGAACATATGTATCAAAATCTTCAGCCAACAAAATGCCCCTTTAAAATATGTATTTCGAACCTCTTGAGAAATAATTATTTTAAACATATTCACAAGATTTTGATGTGACTTTTGAGTAATCATGATATTTACTGTGTATGACTTCAACCACGTCAATCAAGACGCCTCTTGGATTTCTTAACCGTCTTGAACCAGTAATCACAGCATGGTGCGGTTACAAAACAATGATTATTATTGATCACACTTATTTCCAATATCAGCTTTTACGCCACCTCCTTCTCAATCCAACCCACGACTCCCACGTACCCTGGTCTTACTTAGTGGATGTTTAAACTTCCTCACTATAAAAGCTAATCAACTTAGTCTTTTATTCTTTTTTCCCACATTCTGAAACTTTTTCTTCCTCTACTCTCACTAAAACCCTAGAACTTCCAACAATCTTCAACAATGTCTTCAACAACATCATCCCAACTGAAGAAAACTTCCAAGAAGAAGAACAAGAACACAGGAACAATCATGGAGAGTAAAGTAAGCACTTACCAGGGTCAATCTGTGCTTATCCCTCAATCGATTTCCAAGCAAAAGGAAATGTTGTCCGCTTCTCAGGTATTGATTCCAACTAACGTTGCTGGAAAGAGGTTTGCTCTAATGGGTCCTCTTACAGTTTTTGAAATCTTGAAAGATACTAGGAAAATCTTCCCTGTCTGTTATAATTTCAAACCCTTGTTTAATAAAATGGATATCCTTAAGATAGGAACTGAAAATATAGGCGAGTCTTCTGATTCGAAAGCCATAGAAAATCCAACCATTCCCCCAAAAGATCCTTTTGTGTTAGATTATGTGAAGAGTAACTTTAAACCATTTCGATCCTGCCCTACCTCTGATATAGCTTACCAAAACTGGCTCACCAAAGTAGAAGCCAAGAAATCTCATCAATGGGAGGAATTAGGGATATACAATCTGATTAAGTTGTCGAAACCAGGTTTCACCTATAGTCATCCACTGTTATTTGCCTCTCTATACTTCTGTCTGGGATAGCACCTACAACACCTTTCATCTTCCTGGCGGAATGATAACACCCACGTTTTTCGATATAGCAGCCATCACTGGTCTTTCACCAGTAGGAGAAACATACATCCCTGATAATGAAGAACACTCCAGTATTATTGACTTCGATGTAAAATTAGCCAGTTTTTCCAAATTCATTAGCCATTACCACACTGAAGGAGATAGTGTTTCAGATGTGGAACACATTGCCTTTCTCACTTTATGGTTATCAAGATATGTATTCTGTAGCAGATCCTTACAGGTAGCCAGTAGGTTTATTCCTTTAGCTAGGGACTTACATGAGAATAGGAGGGTATGTTTGAGCGAACTGTTACTTGTTGACCTTTACGAAAGCTTAAGATCAGCCGTTTCGAGTTTGAAATCCCATACTCCCAAAAACATCCTTCTAGCTGGCCCTTTCTGGTTGCTCCAATTATGGCTCAATGCCATGTTCGAATCCTCGTTATCAGCTGCTGACACCGTTGTCGAACAAGATCCAGAGATAGCTGATAGAATTATTGAAGGTACAAGGTTGCGAAAACTCACTCCGAATGATGACAAAGATGACTTCAAAGTCCTCTTCTCGCAGTACATCATGATTTTTTCCAAGAGACAACAATTTGAAGAGACCATGGCACCCTTCGCTTCAAGGACTCATGGACCATCATGGTTCACCATGTCTCTTTCAGAAGCTGTTAAAAGTAAAGAAATTCAAGATATTTGGAAAGCATTTTTGCTCCCTATATTAATTTCCTCAAGAATCACTCCTTCCAAAAATCAAATCTTCCTCTTTGCCTATCAACCTAACTTTGTATCAACCTAAAAGTCTTATTACCTACTCAGAATGGTCGTTTTCGTGTTATTTTACGTTCCTTTAGAATAGCGCTATCCATACCATTAGTTGGTAGGTAACTCTATTTGTTGGATGTAAGCGACATTGGGACATCGGATGGTCATAGAAAGCAACTTGAAGTATCCCAGCATTCGAAGGACTATCATCATTTTCGTAGGCAACAATCGAGGGTCAAGATCATGTATTCGGAGGCGACGTCGTGGGTCTTATGATCTTTGTATCGAAGGGACTATGATGATTTGTTTTAAGGCAACGGTGCTAGAATACCTCTACGTTCGAGGGACTTGACCATATTTGGATTCGTAAAGGCAACAAGAGAGAATTACCCTAAAGGGTGCGTGTGTGAAGAAGTGTGTCAATTTCAGATATTTTATCTTCGAAAATTAGAATGAGCTATGTTCAGTTTTATCTTGCCATACACGCCTAATTACTAGCAGTTTATAGGGTGCGGAAATTAAATTGCGGAAATGTAAAATGCGGAAAGATAAAGTCCTACGCTATTACATGGCTTTGGGGCAGTTACATAATTTAAACATGCGGAAAATAAAAGCCCTAATTAAACTATTACATCCCATGAGCAATTACATTATTGGAAAAAAGAAATCGTCCGAAACGAGATAACCTGTGAAAAGATAAGAAATCGGAAAATACGATGAAATCGAATAAGAGGAAAATGTTAGTAAAAATGCAAATTTTTGAATGAGAAAAATATTTCATGCTGGAAATAACATAAATATGCTAAAATAATTTTTTGGGATTTTTTGGAAAAAGATTTAATAATAAAAAACTAATTAAAAGTGATTTGAATGATAAATTATGAATAAAATTAAATGGGCATGCAAAATAATATTTTTTAATTTTATAAATTAAATAAACATTTTATGAAAATAAATGCAAAAGGAAAAATATTTTTGGTGTTTTTTAATGCATGAGAAAAAATATGGAAATTAATTAAAATTGTATGCAAAATATTAAATAAATTAGAAAATATGAAAAATATGGAAGTTTGTAAAAGAAAAATAGAACCGGTCCTGGGGAGATTCGAACTCATGACCCTGGAGGGTATCCTTGCACAGTGAACGCCTCAACCAACTGAGCCAGCGTGTCCAACTGTTTGGAAATTGGAACGAGTGGAATGTAAACACGCGTCGTCCCCTGGTTGCATCAAACTCGCGCCAGACTTCATCTTCTTCGATTCAAATTTTTGAAAACTCAGCTTCGGCCTTGGCTCAACGCTACAACCCTGGAAAAATCAAAAATCATACACAAGTAATATAAATAAATTCTAAGACCATGGTTCGATTCCAGACATCATTCCGAATGCAATGGTAACAGTCTCGTGGTCTAATTTTTCTGTTTAAGGGAAACCCTAAATCGTGTTCAGGAACCCTAGTTATGGCATATCGAGCTCCAGGACATAGAAACACAATTAACCGGCCCAGATCGCTTGCAAACTTATCACTAATCACAAAAACAACAATAAAACATGTTAAAAATGCATGAATATGAGAAATCGATTTTGAAAGTTTCTTGAACAAACCGAATTCAGATTCTTTGATTCTGGATGGTTTTGAGCAAAGTGAGGGTCTGGGTCGATTCAAGAGGTATCAAGGAATGTGTTTGAGTGCTTGGAATCAATTGAAACGACTGTCATACCCCAAAATTTGCCCTCCATCTACTCAAGAGATTTCATACATCTATGCTCAAGGATTCCTCAAGAGTTGATCAGACAAACTCTCTCCTAGACAATCAACCCAAACTAGGGTTTGGTATCTCTCAAGTCAAGATGAACTTCCAACATCTCCAATGGTCTTCATGCCTCCTCATATGCTTCAAAGATTCTCCATGTCAAGTTTCAAGCCTCACAAGTCAAGTTTCCTCAGGCAATTGCTTAGATGGTTGAAAATCACAGATTGAACAAAAGTCAACTGTGGTCAACATACATCAAACTTCATAATTTTTGGTCAACATCCTCATTTTGAAGTTACATTCATCATTTGATCAAGGGTTGATCATGATTCATCAAGAAAACTCAAGATTTGCTCAAAAGTCAAACTTTCTAAATTAGGGTTTCTAGGTGAAAAGTCAACTGAACTTTGACTGATCATAACTTTCTCATACTTTCTCAGAAATTTTTCCACCACCTCTTGTTTTGAAGGAAATTCAATTCTCTACAACTTCATGTCTCACAAGAATGTCCAAAAAATGCTTCATTTGAGAGGTATAGCTCAAAACATTACAGGTCATTTTCAAAGTCAACAAAAAGTCAACTTTTTGATTTGAAGATATATTGAGCATGATAACTCCAATTGAGATGAGACCAAAAGGGTTGGTTAGAGGACTCTTAGAGCTTTCCAAAAAGTCCAAGAACACTCAAAAATGTGGAAAATTGAGCAAGTTACACCATTCACAAGCTGGGCAATTTTGAAAGAATGCACAAAGAGAGATACTTCCAAAAATCAAATCTTTTGCAAATGGGCTTGCTTTCTCTTCATCCATACTTATTCCTCATACAATTAGGAATATCCAAGCCCAATGCCACGAATTTTTGATTTATTTTTCTATTTAATTTTGAATTTATTCATTTAAATACAAATTAAATTTTAAAATAAATTATAAAATCAAAATTAATTGAAATATTGATTTTATTCCTTCCTTGAGATTCAAGAAATTCATTAAAAGCCAGCAATTTCGAAATTGGATCAAAAAAGGCAAGATTGGATTGAAATTGATCAAGTTTTGAAAATTTGATTTTCATGAAAAAATCAAATTTGATTATCATTGATTATTGATCAAATCTTTCCCAAAACAATGCCAAATCCTTCAAGTACTTATACTTGATGCATACCAATTGCAAGAGGACGAAAAAATTGCTCAGAAACCCTATTCCCAAACTCAAAAAAAACGTGACCTGCAAGCTGTTGGAGATCATACTTCCAGACGTTTTCAATCGATTTTGAGGTGTCTAACACGCCTTGATACTCTTGAGTCGATCCGCACTTCACATTGATCAAAACCATCCGTAATCAAGAAATCACGAATCGGTTTGTTCATACTTTTTTCAAAATCGTGTTTCATTATTCATGCATTATTAACAAGTTTTGATGTTTGTTTCATGCTTAGAACAAAGTTTGCAAGCGATCTGGGCAGGTTAATTGCATTTCCATGACTGAAAACGCGATATGCCATGATTAGGGTTCCTATGCCGTTTTAGGGTTTCTCTTATTAGGAAAAATTGGACAACAAGACCTGTACCATTGCATTCGGAATGACTTGAGGAATCGATCCATGGTCTTAGATATAATTTATATTATGTTTGCTTGATTTTTTGAATTAGTCAGGGTTGTAGCGTCGAACAATGGCCGACGCTGAGTTTTTAAAAATTCAAAACGAGGAAGACGAAGTTGCGCGTGATCCGAGCATCAGGGGACGACGGTTTGTAATCCGCTCGCCCGCTTCCAAACAAAGGATGCGTGCAGCTCGATGGCAAAGGGGACTCAAAGTTTGAACATAAGGTCTCCAGTTCGAATCCTGGCAAGACCAATGTTTTGTTCTTTTCACAAACTCAATTATTTTCATATTTTCATGTTTTTCTAATATTTTTGCATTGTTTTAATTAATTTCCATATTTTATTTCGATTAAAAATTATCAAAATATTTTTTTTTGCATTTATTTTCAGAAAATACTTATTTAATTTAATAAATTAAAAAATACCTTTTTGCATGCATATTTATTTTTATTTATAATTTTGCATTTAAATCATGGTTAATTAGTTTTTAATTATTAAATTGCATCTAAAAAATCCCAAAAAATTATGTTAG
Source organism: Vicia sativa (assembly GCA_021764765.1). Classification (NCBI taxonomy): domain Eukaryota; kingdom Viridiplantae; phylum Streptophyta; class Magnoliopsida; order Fabales; family Fabaceae; genus Vicia; species Vicia sativa. The sequence continues at coordinate 106,885,135 of CM038793.1, forward strand.
TTTATTTATCTTATTTCCAGCATATAATAATTTTCTCATATTAAAAATTGCATTTTTTCTAACATTTTCTCTTATTTCGATTTCATCATATTTTCCGATTTCCTTATTCTTTCACAGGTTACTCCGATTCAGACGTTTTCTATTTTCATTTTATTTTCCAATAATGTAACTGTATATGGGATGTAATAGTTTAATTTAGGATTTTATTTTCCGCATTTTAAATTATGTATCCGCCTAAAGCCTTGTAATAGCAGAGACATTTACCTTTCCGACTTTACATTCCGATTTTAATTTCCGCACCTATAAATTGCTAGTAATTAGGCGTATGGCAAGACTAAAATTGAACATAGCTCACTCTAATTTCAAGATAACATATTCAAATCAACACACTCCTTTCACACACGCACCCTTAGGTAATTCTCTCTCGCTGCCTTTGCGAATTCAAATGGTCATGTCCCTCGTAGAGGTATTCTAGCACCGTTGCCTTCAAACAAATCATCATAGTCCCTTCGATACAAAGATCATAAGACCCACGATGTCGCTTCCGAATACATGATCTCGACCCTCGATTGTCGCCTACGAAAAAATGATGATAGTCCCTTCGAATGTGCTAGGATACTTCCTACAAGTTGCTTTCGATGACCATCCGATGTCCCTTCGAATGTCCCCGCTTACATCCAACGAATGGAGCTACCTACTAACTAATGGTACGGCTAGCGCTATTCTAAAGGAACGTAGAAGTACAACAAAACGACCAATTCTGAGCGGGTAAGTAAGTCTTTTAGTTGCTTGCTCTAAACAAAATGCTTTTCACACCATACACTCTTTTTCGAAGTTTAAATTCTTTTCAAAACAAAACATTTCCGAACACTTTGTATACACTCCTACATGAGTCATTACAAAGCCAAAGCGAAATACCTTTTTTTCAAAACATCTTTGTCAAACACACAGAAAGCAATTTTAAAAAGTGATCTAGAGCAACTAAGAGCCCGTAGATAACTACGGATGGAAAGGGGTGCTAATACCTTCCCTTTTCATAACCATTCTCCGAACTCGTAATCTAACGAAGGTCTTTTTTCTACTTTTACCTTCCTTAATTGGATAAAATAAAAGTCGGTGGCGACTCTTGCTATCCGCATATTTGGATACAAAAATCCTACAAAGTCTTCACCGTACATAAACGACCCAATCCAAGGTCGCTAATTGCTTGTGTTGCACGGATTTCTTGAGCTTCAATAGGGTTTCTCCAAAGCTTTTCTACCCTAACGTGTGGCATGTGTTAAATATATATAGTAGATGAATTTGGAGTTGATTTGAGGAAGAATCAATCACTAATCAATGCAAATCAAATTTGATTTTGTACAAATTCAAATTTTCATTTTTTTATCAATTTTCAATCAAATCTTGCCATATCAATCCAAATTTCGAAATTTGTTGGCTTTATTGAGTTGCTTGGATCTCAAGGAAGAGAGAAAAATCAAGTTTGCATTTAATTTTGATTTTATACTTTATTTTTGAATTTAATTTGTATTTAAATGAATAAATTCCAAATTAAATAAAAATTTAAATAAAAATTCGTGGCATTGGGCTTGGATATTCCTAATTGCATAAGGAACAAGTTTGGATGAAGAAAAAGTAAGCCCATTTGCAAAATTTTTGATTTTTAGAAGCATTTCTCTTTGTGCACTTCTTCAAAATTGCCCAACTTGTGAATGGTGTATCTTGCTCAATTTTCCACATTTTTGAGTGTTCTTGGACTTTTTGGAAAGCTCTAAGAGTCCTATAACCAACCTTTTTGGTCTCATCTCAATTGGAGTTTCCATGCTCAATATATCTTCAAAACAAAATGTTGACTTTTGAAAATGACCTGTAATGTTTTGATCCATACCTTCCAAATGAAGCATTTTTTGAACATTCTTGTGAGACATGAAGTTGCAGAGAATTGAATTTCCTTCAAAACAAGAGGTGGTGGAAAAATTTCTGAGAAAGTATGAAGAAGTTATGCTCAGTCAAAGTTTGGTTGACTTTTCACTAAGAAACCCTAATTTGGAAAGTTTGACTTTTGGGCAAATCTTGAGTTTTCTTGATGAATCATGATCAAACCTTGATCAAATGATACATGTAACTTCAAAATGAGGATGTTGACCAAAAATTATGAAGTTTGACTGTATGTTGACCACAGTTGACTTTTTGTCCAATACAACTGATTTTCAACCATCTGAGCAATTGTCTAAGGAAACTTGACTTGTGAGGCTTGAAACTTGACATGGAGAGTCTTTGAAACATATGAGGAGGCATGATGACCATTGGAGATTTTGGAAGTCCATCTTGATCTGAGACTTGCCAAACCCTAGTTTGGGTTGATTGTCTAGGAGAGAGTTTGTCGATCAACTCGGGGAATTGAGTATGGATGTATGAAATGTCTGAGAAGATGGAGGGCAAATTTTGGGTATGATACCGCCCCTGCTCAATCTTCTTACCGAAGGGTTAGATTGACATGTTCGCCTTTCGTGACCTGGAGGTAAAAGATGATTGAACACTCGAGTACACTTGAAAATTTGCACTCGCTGTTGGTTGATGATGCGGGAATGGGCTTATAGATGCCATTTGGAGAAGCTGGAGATTTCGCTGGGGAATGAGTCGTACGCTAGACTCAAGATTGTTGTCTAAATAGGAAAATTGATGGGGATAGGCTTAAGATGCCATCTGGAAAGATCGATGCTGAGGAGTGAGTCGTACGCTAGGCTCTATAGATGTTCTTGATAGTGGAAGGAGCATGGAGATGGGCTTAAGATGCCATCCGAGGAGTCGTATGTCGATTGGTTCGCCTTTGAATGAAGCTATTGGTTTGTATTCGTTTTTTAACCAAATATGCAGCATTCTGAAAGTGGAGAAATGTTGACAAGTAATCGGAGATGGGCTTAAGATGTCATCCAAGGCAACTGAGTCGTACGCCAGACCCTGTAGTTGCTGTTGATAATAAGAAGGAGTCAGAATAGTTCTTCGTGCTGACTACCTGTGATACGGTGAACTGACTTTGTAGGTTTTTTGTATCCAAATGTGCGGATAGCAAGAGTCGCCACCGACTTTTATTTTTATCCAATTAAGGGAAGGTAAAAGTAATGAAAAAGACCTCGTTAGATTCTCGAGTTCGGGAGAATGGTTATGAAAAGGAAGGTATTAGCACCCCTTTCCATCCGCAGTTTATTCTACGGGCTCTTAGTTGCTCTTAGATAACTTTTAAAATTGCTTTGTGTGTTTGACAAAGATGTTTTGAAAAAAAGGCATTTCGCTTTGACTTTGTAATGACTCATGTAGGAGTGTATACAAAGTGTTCGGAAATGTTTTGTTTTGAAAAGAAATTGAACTTTGAAAAAGAGTGTGTAGTGTGAAAAGCATTTGATAGAGCAAGCAACTAAGAGACTTATTTACCCACTCTTAATTGGTCGCTTTGTTGTACTCTACATTCCTTTAGAATAGCGCTAGCCATACCATTAGTTAGTAGGTAGCTCCATTCGTGGATGTAAACGGACATTCAAGGACATCGGATGATCATAGAAGGCAACTTGTAGGAAGTATCCTAGCACATCTGGGGACTATCATCACTTTCAGAGGCGACAATCGAGGGTCAAGATCATGTATTCGGAGGCGACATCGTGGGTCTTATGATCTTTGTATCGAAGGGACTATGATGATTTGTTTCGAAGGCAACGGTGCTAGAATACCTCTACGCTCGAGGGACATGACCATTTGTAATCAAGGCATCGAGAGAGAATTACCCTAAGGTGCGTGAAAGAAGTGTGTCAAATTCGGGTATTTTATCTTGAAAATTAGTGTGAGCTATGTCCAATTATTATCTTGCCATACACGCCTAATTACTAGCAATTGATAAGGGTGCGGAAAGTAAAATGCGGAATGTAAAGTGCGGAAAGATAAACCTACGCTATTACATGGCTTTGGGGCAGATACATAATTAGGAGTGCGGAAAGTAAAAGGTCCTAAATTAAACTATTACATCCCATGAGCAGTTACATTATTGGAAAAATAAAATGATAAAAGAAAAAAAACGTCCGAATCGGAGCAACCTGTGAAAGAATAAGAAAATCGGGAAATAGAGTGAAATTGAAATAAGAGAAAACGTTAGAAAAAATGCAAATTTTAATATGAGAAAATTTATGCATGCTGGAAATAAGATAAATAAGCTATAATAATTTTTTGGGATTTTTTGGAAAAGATTTAATAATTAAAATGCAATTTATAATGATTTAAATGCAAAAATATAAATAAAATAAATATGCATGCAAAAATTATATTTTTTAATTTATTAAATTAAATAAAGGTTTTTATGAAAATAATGTAAAAAGAAAATTATATTTTTGTAATTTTTTAATGCATAAATAAAATTGTGAAAAGAAATTAAAATAGGATAGAAATATTAAATAAATTGAAAAATAGAAAGATATGAAAAGTATGAAGTTTTGCAAAAGAAAAAACGAAACCGGTGCAAGCAGGAATCGAACTGAGGACCACAGGGAGTATCTATGCACAGTGAATGCCTTATCCACCACGCCAGCTTGCACTTGTTGTCATGGAATGGAAACGGATGATCATGAGATGCACACGCGTCGTTGCCTGGGAAAGTCAAGGATACAGTCAGCTGGTGGACCCCGGGTTGAATGAGAGAGCCAATCGAATCGCCCAGAAACGCCACGCACGCTCGCTGCCGGTCTCGCCGGTCACGAAAGCTAGGCTCCTGCCGCCTTCCCGGACTCCGTGATTCTCAAACCGCAAAATATGAAGATTCAAACAAAAGAGAGACCTAGTCCACCTATTTCACCCTTCCGAACTCAATGGTGGTGTCGGTTTTGATGAATCGGCTCACAGTGCCGGTTCCAAGACAACAAAGACAAGAAACCCTAAACATGGCAATCGACGATTCCAACGCTCAAACTCACAAACGATGGCCAGATCAACTATATAGAACCTCATGAACACGTTAGAACGGTTAGAATCGATTAAAAAAGTAATAATCAAATGCAAAATCAAGAAATATTGAATATGTATGTATGTATATGCATCGATCCCGCTTGTTTTAAACCATGGCATGAGTGTGTACTTACTCAAACTTACCTCCCAAGACAATGGGATGGTTGGTTTGACTGAAAGTGGCTGGATTTTGAAATTGAAATTTCAAGTTTCTTGGAAAATTTTGACAAAATAAGGGTTTGGCTTGAGCTAGGTTTCGCCCTCTGCTTGTATGTATGGTGGCAATTTATAGAAGAAATTTGATGGCAAAAGGAGTGAAAAAGATTGCTTCTTGAATGTGCAAATATTTTATTTAAAATAAAATCAAATATTGAAAAATATATGATTTTCTCATGAATGCAAGGCTATCACGAATTTGAAAGGGTCATGGGCCTTCTTGGACATTTAGAAAGATATAAAATCATTCCTTTTGAGAAAATGTTTAATTTTCATATTTTATATAATTTATTTTGAATTAAATGTTATAAAATTCAAATATAAATCATAAAAATAGAAAATAACCAAGGCCAAGCATTTATGGGTCAAGAATAGCATCATGAACAAGTTTGGATCAAAAGATTATAGGCCCATTTGGAAAATTTTGCATTTTGACCAATATGTCCTTTTGTGCAATCATTCAAAATCGCCCAACTCGAATAGTGTATCTTGCTCATTTTTCCACATTTTGAGTGTTCTTGGACTTTTGAAAGCTCTAAGAGTCCTCTAACCAATGTCTTTTGTCTCATCTCAATTGAGTTACCATGCTCAAAATATCTTCAAAACAAAAGTTGACTTTTGTTGACTTTGAAAATGACCTATAATGTTTTGAGCTATACCTCTCAAATGAAGCATTTTTGACATTCTTGTGAGACATGAAGTTGTAGAGAATTGAATTTCCTTCAAAACAAGAGATGGTGGAAAAATTTCGAGAAAGTATGAGAAAGTTATGATCACCAAAGTTCGATTGACTTTTCATCTAAACCCTAATTTAGAAAGTTTGACTTTTGGGCAAATCTTGAGTTTTCTTGATGAATCATGATCAACTCTTGATCAAATGATGAATGTAACTTCAAAATGAGGATGTTGACCAAAAATCAAGTTTTGACTGTATGTGACCACAGCTTGACTTTTTGTCCAATACACCCAATTTTCAACCATCCGAGCAATTGTCTCGAGGAAACTTGACTGTGAGGCTTGAAACTGACATGGAGAATCTTTGAAGCATATGAGGAGGCATGAAGGCCATTGGAGATGTTGGAAATCCATCTTGACTTGAGAGATACCAAACCCTAGTTTGGGTTGATTGTCTCAGGATGAGTTTTCCGATCAACTCTTGAGGAATCCTCGAGTATGGATGTATGAAATCTTGAGTAGATGGAGGGCAAATTTTTGGGTATGACAGCTGCCCTGCTCAATCTTCTTGTATGGAAGGGTTAGATTGACATGCTTGTCTTTCGTGACCGGAGGTAGAAGATGATTGAACACCCAGTACACCAAAAATTTGCACCGCTGGTGGATGATGCGGAATGGGCTTGTGATGCCATTTGAGAAGTTGGAGACTTCGCTTGGGGAATGATTCGTACGTTAGACTCTGTAGATGTTCCTGGAACGGAGAGGAGATGGGCTTAAGATGCCATCCGAAGGGAGTCGTACGCTAGACTTCGTGATCACTTTGAATGAAGTTATTGGTTTGTATTGATTTTAACCATATATGCAAGATTCGATAGTGAAGAGATGTTGACAATAGTCGGAGATGGGCTTAAGATGCCATCCAAGGCAACCGAGTCGTATGCTAGACTCAGAGTTGCTGCTGATAATCGAATAAATCTTCGTGTTGATTACTCTGAGGGAAATTGTAGTTGGCAAAATGTGGATAGCTTCCTTGCCAGCATCGGTGTTGATCCATTGCCTGTTATCGGAGGATAACCGAGGTGGTCTTTCGGATAGTTTTCTCGTCGGTTCGGGCTTAATCCCGACCTACCGTCGAGGCGGCCTTCGATGGTTTTCCGCGGTTCTGGGCTTAACTAGACCGCTTATGCTAGAAATGATCACACTGCTTTTGAGAAAACAAGAGAACTTTGATAGAATATTCGTTAGTTTTATGCAAAGTATGATGCATGACGTTGTATATGAATGACATATGCATGAATTATGACTTTATGAGAAATGAATGAATGATGAATGTTGTGATATTTCAAAACATATCCATCTTGAAGAAGATGGATGTTCCGCTTGAAGATTCGACTTCCGCTTGGGAAATCGAGTAGGTGAGAACCCCGCTTTGAAGGAGAAGAAAGATATCTTGATTCTCCGATGCACTATCTCGACCAAGTCTTGGGCCTAGATATCGCTGAGGAAGGTAGAGATTGAGAGGCTCGTTGTCGGAGATCTCATATAGACCCCGCCGAGGAGAGTCCGGGAGGCGATCCGTGAGGACCTGTATGTAGATCCTCCGAGGAAATTTAAGAGACGCTCCACCGGGATTCCGAGTGTAGATCTCGAGAGCACTTGATGATTGCCGAGACCCAGCTTGAAGAGTCTAGAGTCCGTTGTAATCCGGCCGGGAATAAAGGTGTATGCTTCCTCCGATGCACCATCCGACCAAGTTTCGAGTCCGATACCGCGTGGGGAGAGGGGAGGATTGAGGAAATATCACTGGGATGAAGTGTTATCGCTGGAGACCGATGTAACGTTGTTTGGTTGAGTGAGATTGTTGCTCATGATTCCCTTATACTCTACTGGGAAGGTGTGTGTGGGTGACACCTTTATGCCTGGTGGGAATTGTATGGGTGACTCGTCGTCATCCCAAATCCTAGAGCCAGTAAAGTACTTTGCATATTCACTTTTTCGTATGTTTGTGATCGATTCCTATTGTCAAATGCGATAGTCATTCAAAGCAAACGTTGGACTTATTGCAAATAACAACAATGTAAATTGTAAAGAGAGAAGTTTATTATTATATATTTTTTTGAAAGGTGGCGATGGCAGCTGTACACAAGAAAGGTAAAAAGCTATGCGAAACAATCTCGTTAAGTTCCAACTATGCTAGTACTCATATATTTCAACTATCTCATCTCCTTGCCAGGTAGAAAGTGAGTAGACTGATCTTCGCCATTTGAATCTTGAATGCTGATAGAGTCCGGAAGCGTATGATCCGAAGAGACATAGTCGTACGCTTAGATCCTTAACTTTTGCCTAGACCGCCTTTTCGTTTTCGCTCACGATACTTTTTGCCCAAGCCGCCTTTTGTGTTTTCGATTTTCCGGTGTACATGTTTTGTATATATCCTTATTTTTGCCGAACCTTTTGGTTCTCCAGATGCCCTTATTTTGCCTAGGTTCGCCGACCTAGCGGGTCTCTTTATGCGTATTTTTTGACTATGTCTCATGTTCACGTGGTGTGGAAGTCTTCACCATCCATGGTGCTAAGTATCATAGCCCCACCGAAAAACAATGTTTGACTACAAATGGTCCCTCATAGGTGGGAGTCCATTTGCCCCTGGATCACCTTGTGGAAGAATGATGCGCTGACTACTAGATCACCGACTTGGTAGACTCGGTGCTTGACCTTCTTGTTAAATGCTCCGATCATTCGCTTGATAATCATCCATGGCGATGGATGCGAGTCGCTTCATCAATCAAGTTAATCTGGTCAAGGCGAGCCTGGACCCAATCGCTTCGCCTAACTCGCCTCGAGGACTGTCGAGGGTATCCAACCTCGATGGGTAAGACGGCCCATACCGTACAAGAGAGAAGGGGTTGCCTCGTGGATGTTCGTGCAAGTGCGATAACCATGAAGAGCAAATGGCAACATCTCATGCCAATCTTTGTAAGTCACCGTATCTTCCTCAGATAATCTTCTTAATGTTCTTTGGCTTCCATCGCGCCATTCATCTTAGGCCGATATGAGAAGAGTTGTGATGCTTGATCTTGAACCTGTGCAGAGTTCGTGATCATCTTGTTGTTGAGATTGGAACCGTTATTCGTGATAATCCTTTCAGAGTGCCATACCGATGATAAGATTATGTTTGATGAATCGAGCCACAACATTCTAGTAATGTATGCACATGCGAGGCGCTTCACCCATTTGGTGAAATAATCAATTGCCACAAGGATGAAACGATGTCCACAGTCAGGTTTAATTTCTCCAATCATGTCAATGCCCCACATGCAAAAGGCCACGGAGAAGTTAAAACATTCAGAGGTACCGAGGTACGTGTACTTTGTCGGCATAAATCGCATTTGTGACAAGATCGAGCATAGCGTGACAATCAGCCCATGGTGGACCAATAGTAACTCGTTCTCAAAATCTTCTTAGCCATAGTGTGTCCACCGGAGTGGTACCAAACTCGCCTTCGTGTAATTCTTCCATGACGCATGGTTGCTCGGGTCTACACAATGAGTAACAAGTCGGACATTTGTATAAGATGTCGCGTCGAAAGAATTTGGAAGCAAATCTTCTCATGAACTTTATCATTAATGTATGCCCTCTGGATATTCTCGAGTCTCAAGATACCTCTTCACGTCATAGTACCAAGGTTTCTCTCAAGCCAAGTCACACAACAATATGCCGGTTCGTCAAACTTCTCAATGATGATCCGGGGAGCCTCGTTGTCCCATCTAACCTTGAACATAGACGACATAGTAGCCAATGCGCCTCGCCAACCGATTCTCTTCACGTGGAATGTGATTGAAAGTGATCTTCAAGTAGGAATCAAACCGAACATGCTCGATATGGAATGAGATTCGGATGTTTCGATCCCACTCGCCCTTAATCGACCGATCACCAAAGCCGAGTCTCCATACACCAAGAACTTGATTCTTAAGTCAATAGCTTTGATACCCATGATGCACGCCGTATCGCCATGTTGTTAGTGCAATCAAACATAATCTGGCGAAAGGAGTACCGCAGGGATGTAATGATGGCGCCAATGCCATTGCTGCGCGTTTGAGGCTCCATCAAAGACCATAGTCCATCGGGATCCTTGTTCAGTCCTTCGTCCGGCCTAGTTCTTCTAACTGTAACTAGTAAAACATCTTCGCCTGAAATTGAATCGCATCGATATCGCTACGGCTTGACGAGCCAAATGATCGGCTACCACTTCCTTTGATCGCTTTCGAGAAGTGTAACCGATGTCATTCGGTCAAGATCATTTGCCATCTTGCTATTCTTCCCGAGAGAGCTGGTTTCTCAAAGATGTATTTTATCGATCCATCTTGGAAATCAACAAGGTAGTGAGTCAACATATATCGCTCTTAGTCGGCAGCAGCCTAAGCCAAAGCAAGTTTTCTCAAGTCATGAGTATCTTGTTTCACCGGTAAACTTTTGCTAAGGTAGTATATTGCATGCTCTTTTCGACTGCACTCGTCATGTTGCCCCAACACACACCCCATTGAGTTCTCAACACCCGCCAAGTACATGATAAGAGGTCTTCCTTCGGCAAAGCGCATCGTGGATAGGAGGATTCGTAGGTACTCCTGATTTTGTCAAAAGCGATCCGCAATCGCATTCCATTCCACTACTTGATCCTTTTTAGTAACTTGAAGATCGCTCACGTGTAGCAGCTAGTGTGCAATGAACTGCAATGTAGTTCAATCGCCCAAGAAACTCTCGACTTCCTTCTGCGGGAGTGGCATCTCGAATAGCTTTAACCTTGCGGGTCAACCTCAATACCTCTTCCATCGACTACAAACCCTTAGAGTTTTCCGGATCCGACTCCAAAGGTAATTTGTTAGGATTAAGTCTCAATTTGTACTTCTTCAATCACTAGTTTCCGCAAATGATCAAGATGTTCTTCTTCACCGCGGATCGAGCTATCATGTCGTCGACGTAGACCTCATCTCGTGATGAATCACAAACAATGTCACCATAGCACTGTAAGTGGCACCGCTTCAATCAATCCATAACCTTGTAGCGTAAAGTGCCCCACTGTAACAAAAGTAGTCTTCCATGTCTTCTGAGCCATTTTATCTGATTGTAACCGGAGAAACCATCCATGAAGGAGAAACCTTATGCCGAGCGGTGTTGTCAACCGTAACATCAATATGAGGAAGTGGAAATCGTCGACTCGCTTTGTTTAGATCTCTCGTAATCCACACACATTCTGTACTCTTTACCATCCTTCTTAGGCACGGTACCACATTTAACCCATCGATAGATAACGGCTAGAAACCAAATAAGTTGAACTGCCTATAACTTCGCTTTGATTTTCTCGACATTCAGACGCAATACTTAACCTCTCGTTTCACTGGGAGAAAACCTTCTTTTGTCGGCAATCGATGTACCACAATATCAATGTTCAAACCCGGCATGTCTTCGATGACCAAGCAAAACCTCAATATAGTCTCGTAGCATCTCAACCAACCTTTCTTTAACACTTCTCTCAAGACCTCCTATCTTGATCTCTTTTACTCAAATTCACAACCTCAACTTGCTCTTCGGTGGGTCAGATAACCGCCTCTTCTTGTCAGTAGCAACCGCAAGTTCTCCGGCACTTCACAATCTTCCTCACTTTCGCCTTCGACTTGGTAGATCGGATTATCGTCATATTTAGCACTAGCATAGTTATATTAACGAGATCGAGTGATTCGCAGGTATCACGTGGTGTGTGTAAGAACACATAGCTTTTGAAGGGTGATAAAGCAAAAGAAAGAAACAAACAATTGAATGCAAAAGTCCAATCAATTTATTGAATAAAATACGCAAACGATGATATAAAACCCTCGAACGAGCCATGACGCCGGCAAGGCACCGTGCTTTCAAAGTTTATTGTTCAAAACATAAAGAAATACGAAAAGCAAAATAAAACAAAAGCAATTACCCTCGGCTAAAGGAGATTGGTATGACGCCTCGCCTTCCAATTGTGAGCCCATGATCCGAGTTGGGAAGATCCA